>PVJO010003337.1:99545-125290 GCA_004026905.1 Hystrix cristata | reverse complement strand
AAATCTTTCATTATGTTGGTCATCTCTTTCCTGACCTGGTCTATTACCTCTAGCCTGATGTTCTCTATTGCTGCGCCTATCTGTTTTTGAACTTCTATTGCTATCATCTCTGAGAGTTGGGTTGGGTGTCTTCTGACTTCCTCGATGTTATTGTCCTCTATATTTATTCTGGTTGGGCTGGGGGTCTGGGGTTGCGTTTGGTTCTATGTCTGGTCATTTTCTTTGTATACATATGTACTTTATCCCTCTTGGCTTGTTCTCCAAGTTGGTTTGATATTTTCTTTGTACGAGGTTACAAAAAGATAGTTAATAGTGTCCTCCTCGGAAATGTTTGTTTTTGTGCTTTCTTCTGGGTATACATACGTATTTCTTGGCTTTTATGATCTTAATGCCTCCAGGGTTATCTTCAATGATAAGGTCAGGGTTGGCTCTACTTCGTAATGGTGGTTTCGGAGAGGGGAAGGGAAAAGAGAGTAACAAAGAAAAGGCTAAAAGAGGGACAGTGGCAGGAGAAAGAAGAAGAGAATACACAAACATACAGACAGGCCAAAAAAAAAAAAGAGAGAGACTGGGGGAAGAGCAGAGGACAGTGTTACCCGTGTTGAGACCCCGACCTTATTCACATATTTTGATGGATCCAGACCCTGCCGGTGCGCGGGCTGGCTCTGTGCCCCGGGTGTAGCCACCTGGGGTGGGTGGTGGGGGCTGGGTCTAGCAAGGCCAGCCAGGCTCTCTCACCTCACTCCGCCGTATTCTGTAGAGTAGGAGGTTGGCAGCGCTGTTCACGGGACACCCCGCCAAATCCAGGCAGGTCCCTGCAGCTAGCAGTCCAGTTAGGGACGGAAGATCTAATCTTAAAATACTGTCAAATCAGTTTTTCAACTATAGATTTTGTGGAAAACTAATATCCATTTTATGAATGTATCACAAGTTGCTTTTCCATTTGCCAGTAGAATGGCTGCTAAGTGTTTTTTGATTATAAGTAATGCAAAGGCAAATATTTGCATACAGGTTTTTGTTTAACATAAGTTTTCATTTCATTTGGGTTAATAATTAGGAGTAGGAGGGAACCAAAATGGTAAGGTAGTGATCAGCGGCAAAATTTGCTTCTCTAAGACCCAGAGTCTGGACACCTAGAAAACAAAAACTTGGCAAAGAGAATAAAAGAAGCAGATCTCCAGGAATCAGGAAGGAACTGACAGGATAATTAGAAGCTACAGAGAAGGTGGAGAAATGGACCACAACACAGAGAAAAGACAGAAGCAGTATGGAAGCTGACCCTACCTCCTGGGAAAGGGAAGCTGCCTCTGAAGACATGAGGTAGCCCCCAGGGCCAGGAGATTGAGACAGAAACAACAGCCCGGGCCAGTAGCACTAGCCCCAAGAAAGCTTGTGGTTATTGTAAATTGCAAAAACAACACTGGGTTTTACTCTGAAGTGAATCCTTCCACATGGCAGGCAGCAGCCTGACAAGAAAAGCAGTGCGGCACCTGCCATATTGCCGGAGAGTGTTTAGTCAGGTGCCATTTCAGGAAGGGGTTGATTGTTTAAGATTGAGACTCAGTACGACTAAAAAAACATTTTCACTTCAGGGTTCGCAGTATAACCCTCTCACAGCGACTGGTTGAGAGACAGTCATTGGAGACAGTTGCAGAGAGGGGGAGGCTATACATAAGATTCCCTGAGAAGTTTAAGCTCGGGCTGGGACTGACCTGGGGCCGCACCCTGCATGGTGAGAAGCCAGGCCCACTTGTGTGGCTCTCAGAAGCAGCTGGCTGCTTGAACCCTTGCCCGCTACTATATCCAGCATAGATCAAAGGTCTAATTGCTCCCCGTCTAGCCGTGTGGGAAAGGATGTGCCTTGACTTAGACGGTTGCCTCAGCTGGGGCAAATGGACAAAGGGACCGCTAGCTTTACACAGGCTGTAAAGCCAGGTGGAGAAAACCATGGCTTGCTGGAGTCTAAGACTATGGATCCTGGAAAGAAACCACTCTTTCAAAAATACAAAGTATTTCTGTTCTTTTTTTTTTGGACTCATTTTTTTCTCTTTCTTCTTAACTGTTTTTTTAAGGGTTTGAGGAATTTTCCTTTTTTCTTTTTTCCTTTTAACTTAAACTTTTTCATTCTTTTTCTTCCTTTTTCTTTTTCTTCTGTTACGTGTATGTTCTTTTCAGTTACACTTACATAATTCTATTAATTTTCTTCTACTCCTTCATAGGATCCTTTGTCTCACTTTTATCTCCTTCTCATCTTCCACTGAGTAATTTTTCAAAATGTCCTCCTTTCATTCATTTTCCGATCCCCCCATCCTTACTAGTATAACAATTAAACTTTATTGATCTCTAGTTAGTGACTCAGTGTTATTGATGTTGAATTATTTTCTATTGTTAGTGTAGGTATAGTTGTCATATTTAGTAAATATGTACTGTATGTCAATATCTGGTTTGTCTTAGTGTTTGTACTATAATTATAGATCTTTTTTTCTCCTATGATTAAGTGTGGCACAGTACTCGTTCTTATAGTATGTCAATATCCACTTTGTCTTTGGTTGCATTATTGTTGCTGATTTATTTGCTATTATTAGTGTGGCATCCTTATTGCTATTAATAGGTTTTCTGTGTATACCAATATCTGAATTGCCTCTGTGTCATTAACAATACTGTGGTCCATTCCCAAGCTGCACCAAATACACTGCATCTTCCCCTCCCAAATTAACAGAGGTGGTTGGATCTTAGGATAGAGGCAAGGACCTATGATTAGTCATGCTCAAACACTAACCAAAGCGATCTCCATAGTAGCAACAAAGTCTTTCTATTATAAATGCCTGCAAACCTCACCACAAGACAAAAGAAAAGCAGCAGAAACTCGAGAAAACAAAGCAATGAAATGTCTCCAAAAACTCTAAACTCCCCCAAAGCTGATCCATGGAACATTAGGTGTTGGGGAGAAAATTAGACAACATTCACAGCTTCATTGTGCCCATTTAAAAACTTTATTACTGAGTTTAAGAATTCTTTATGTATTTCTCATACAAGTACGATAACTGATGTGTAATTTGAAAATATTTTTCCCAGTTTGTGTCTTGCATTTTCATTCTGTTTTGTCTTTGCAAAATTATAAGTTCGTATTTTTGCTTAAGTCAGATTTGTCAACTTTTCCATTACATTTTTGCTTTTGGTAGCACAGCTAAAAATATAGTTGCTTATCATAAGGTCATAAAGTTTTCTCCATTTTATTTTAGATGTTTAGTAGTTTTAGGTCTTTAGAAAGTCTATGATGTAGTTTGAATTAGGTTTTGTATATGATAGGAGCTTTAAGGATCAATGTGGTTATAATTATTATTGCCTATGATGTCGAATTGCTCCAGCAACATTTGCTAAAAAGACTACTCTTTTCCTACTAAATTATCTTTGTATGTGTCTTAGTCAGCTCTGGATACTATAACGAAGTGCCCACTCTGGCTGTTGTGGCTTATGACCATTAGAATTCTATTTCTCACAGTTGTGGAGTGTGGAAATCTGAAACCAAAATATTAGCAAGTTTCAAGTCTGGTGTGTGCCCTCTTCTACATGAAGAAAGAGGGAAATTTGGGAGGGGCGGGGATAAAATCCAAAAGATTGGTCTCAAATTCCTGAGCTCAAGTGACCTTCCTGCCTCAGCCTCCCGAGCAGCTGGGACTATGGACGTGTGCCATCACTCCTGGAGCAGGCTCAGAACTTTTTTTTAGCAAATGGACTATGTAGCAGGCAGCAAATCACAAGGTCCTCAATCTGTGGGACCTTGACCTATTTCACTGCCCATAGGTGCACTACAGAAGCAGCTCAGTGTGTGATAGAAGCCCTGGTGTGTGGAGCCCTCAGCCGGAACACGCAGGGATGCTGGGGGGCTGCTCTCCCAGCAAGACTGTGACACCCCCAGAGGCCACGCCAATTACACTGCCTTCAATCATGTAGAAAGAGTTGCACTGAAGACTCCGTTGCAGACAAGGGAATATTATCAATCCATGTAATTTAGCCAGTCGGGTGGGTGAGATGACTTGTGCTTGTTCTGTTACTTTTCATTTAAGTGAGGTTATCTTTTCAAATGTGAAAGTTTCATGTGTGAAACTATTCTTCAAAACTCAACCTCTCCCTCAGGAAGAGCATTACTCATGTTTGGCCGTCTCAGTGTTCCAGAGTCCCGGCGTCCGAGACTCCGGCTTGAGCACTTCTCACCCTACACGGGAGAACTACGCCACTGTCCTGACCACTGTGTTGTGTGGACAGACTCTTGTCTAGCAGTGTTATGATCCCGTCTCCTCCCTTCCTGGCTCCAAAAGGGTCTGGTGTCAGGGCACAAGGGCATTTCCAGGAAAGAGAAAGGAAGACAGCAGGGGAGAGGTGAGGAACGGAGAAGGGAGGAGGAGGAGGGAGGATGAAAGATGCAGTAGAGAGAAAGGAGGAGTGAGGAGGAGGGAGAGGGAGGGGGGGGGACGAGGAAGAAAGAGGAGGGAGGGGTAGGAGGAAGCGGGGAGGAGGAAGGAAAGAGGGCGGGAGGAGCCAGGAGGAAATACAATTCACGGTCGTCACAGCTCAGTAAGCTGCCGCTTCTCCAAGCTGCGCATCTGGCAGCTCCGTCTGTGCCAGCCCGAAGCTCTAGGAAGGGGGCTGCCGGGCCCTTCTTGGAAACGAGTTGCGGCGCAGACCCAGCGGTCGCCGCGCTTCCCGCCCGAGCCGGCGTGCGCTGCCCGGTGCTCGCGAGCGTCTGCTGCGCGCTCGCGGCCCGGCCCTCGCCGACCTGGCAGGGCCCTCGGTGGACACCGATCTCACAGCGCACGGTTAGAGACAAACACCAACACAGGCAGGAGTCGAGCCCGAGGAGCCCACGCTTCCGCTCCATACCCAGGCGCAGCGCCCGTGTCTCCCCCCGGGCGCCCACGGGTGTCCCAGAGAGGGCGGTACCCGCTCGCCGCGACCTACGCCCCGCTCCCGCCGGCGCGTGCGCAGTTATGGACCCGCGGCCCCGCCCCTGCCCGCAGCCCCGCCTCTGCCCGCGGCCCCGGGCCTCCGCCCGCCACACATCCCGGCGCACTCCCTTCTCCTCTCGCTCGCAGCCATGGCGACCTCCGCGGCGGGCGCAGTGGTGATCGTCGGCAGGTAAAGGACCCGACGCTCCGTGCCTGGAGCCCGGACCGGGCTTCGTGCAGAGTCTGCGGCGTGCAGCGCGCCGCGGGCTCCGGCCCTGAACCGGCCGGCAAGTGCGGCCCGGCCCGGCGCGGGTCCGAGTGGTGCGAGCCACGAGCACGCTCCGGGCACGCTGCGAACAAGCCTGCAGCGGTCCTGCGAATGTCCTTGTTCCCGCTGCTCGGATGCGGACGCCTGGAAGAAGCCGGGCTGTAGTGAGGGACGCAGCAGGGATGGCCCGGCGGGGGAGGGTCCCCGACGGCGGGGACAGGTGTACAGTGTAACAGTCTAAATCTACCCGAACTGGTTTCTGGTGTCTGCGCCACGCCTTTTTTATTGTTTTATTTTCCTTATTGCTACTTTTCTAATTTTAAAAAACTGGGGCGTTTATGTGTACCTTTCCCTCAGCTAGCTCTCCTGGCAGTTCTCTCAACATGTTAATACTTGCAGTTGATAGATTAGGGCACCTCTTAGGGGGCAGCAGGTGATCCTGTGTGCCTCTGAGGCCCTCCCGCAATCAGGTCAGTTGACAGCCCTGTCTGGAGACCAGGTCCAACGTCAGGGTTTTTCTTCGCAGCCCGCTGGAGGAGAGCACCGGGACGCTTGATACCAGCCATCTTTTGCTTGCAGAGAAGTGGAGTTGGCTTGGGCCTTTGTCCTTTCCGGGCCTGTGGGTGCCTGTGGTTGAAAGATGGGATATAAAAATGCACTTTGCACCGTAAGTGTAATTATGCCTGCCTTGCACTTTACTTATGCCGGTTCAGGAGTTTTGCATGTCTTACCTCACACCTTGGAGCAGTGTCCTTCCTGCACCTAATGAATGTTAATCACATTTTTGGGTTAGACATCTGGCTTATGAGTGGCTCATAGTCTCCTGAGGAGCTGCAATGGGCAGTTTATTTCTGATTCCTTGAGAGAGTTTGACAAAGAGTAGAAGAAGGTTGGCAGACTTTCAGAATAACAGGAGTTACCCAGGCCTCAGCTTGTCAACTTCTTTCATTTAAAAATCCTGCCTTTGCCTCACCCTCAGCACCTCCACTAACACCGAGTTCTGTTTCTGGGCATGCTGCTTTCTTCCAGTCATCCTTCCCACTTCCCCCTCCCCTCCCCTCTCCTTCCCTTCGCAGCTTCTCCTCTTTCCTGACCTTGCCCTCTGTCCGTCCCTCCCTTCCTCTCCTTCTTTCCCTCCTTCCCTCCTTGCTCTGGCTGTCTCTTTCTTTCCTGGCCCAATAGGCCATTCCAAGGAACACCTACTATATTTAACAAATGGTGCTCAGAATGTAAATTAACTCCCTAAACCCTGGTTGAGTTTCATTCTTGATTTCAGTACACCAAAAAATACAGATTTCACTTCCAATGTATTGGCCGTGGACTTCCCTTTTGTCAGTTTCCAGACTCTCTTAAGTTGCATTTAGTAGAAACACAGTCTCCATTCCTATGATCTTCTCCCAGGCCACTCTTTCTCAGGGCCACTTACTCCTGCAAGCATCCACTGCAAGCTGCTGGACTTGCTTGACAGGGAAACAATGGGTTTTGAGGAGAAGGCCCTTGGGTCTGGGGCTGCAGGAACAAAAAGATGGAAAACCTGGAATGACAGCTGTTAACAAAGGGAGTAGAAATGTGTATTCTGAAGGCAAGTTTGCATCTGAGTAGTAGTCTGGTTTTTATTTTGTTAGCCTTACCTTGAAGGAAATTCATGTCTCATAAGGTTTCTTGTAAAAAAAAAAAAAATGTACATAGCCAGGTGAGGTGGTGGTTGTATATGCCTGTAATCCCAGTACTCTGGGAGGCTGAGGCAGGAGGGTCATGACACAGTTCACTGTGTGTGTGAATCACTAAAATATGAGGTCTGTATTCATTTACATACTGCGTTGTGTTTATTGATCCAAGTTTTAGGCTTTGAAGTTGAGCATATGCCTGACATTGCACTTACTAATGGTCCCTGTTTTAAAGACACATTCCTTCAGGACTCAGCCAGGGATTATCTTCTTCAGTCTTCTTCAGGAAAAATTCTGCTTCTAGAACCTTCCTCTTAGGGTAGAAACTGTGTTGACCCAGACTGTATTTCCACCATATCTGATCTCAGTAGTCAGATGTTTGAGTGTTTATAGCAGAGATTGGAGAATATGTGTACAATAAAACTTGGTTTATGAGCATAATTCATTCTGGAAACATACTTATAATCCAAAGCATTTGTATATCCAAGTGAATTTCCCCTTAAGAAATAATGGAAACTCAGATGATTCATTCCACAGTGCAAAAATACTCATATAAAAATGGTTACAATTCTGTAATATAATACAAAATAATAAAATACAAAATATAAAGAAAAATAAATAAATTAGCCTGCGCCTTTGGAAACCTTTGTGGCTGTTGTGAGGGAGACGAGACAGAGGAAGGTTATTGTGCAGGATGGCTTTCACTATCACTAACAAAATTACTGCTATCTATTGGATTAATGGAATCTTTTTTTCTGTACAAATGTAACAAGGAACCTATGCAGTGACACTTGCTTTTGCCTCCTTTTGAAGATTTCACAGAAACATGATATTGCATTGTTATTAAACAGATTCATCATGCACTGCTACAGTCTTACTCAGGTGGTGCTTTTCTACAAAATTTTTCACTGTTTCCCACATTTTACACATCATTCTAATCTCATTTAAAGTGAGGGATTCCTCTGCGTTTTTCTCCTCCTCCTCTGCAGATGAGATCTCCTCCATATCCTGCTACTGTTGGGAGATGATTACCCACAATCCCACAGTGAAGGGGAAAGAAGAGTAAGAGTGGGGTAAGGAGGGGAGGAGGAAAGAATCATTGGCTCAGTTGTGATCCTGTGACATTTGGCATTACGTAGTGTTACAGCAAATGTGTTGTAGCAGTCAGACCGTCAAGAAACCAAGCACCACACTTGGAGAGTTGGAGAATTTGGTTTATTAAGCTGGTGACCCCAAACAGGCTATTTGCCCAAGAATCTGGGACCCTGAGATCAGAGCTGCTTCTCTGTTTTTTAGGGTCAGTGCGTGTGGCTGTATTGCTGACAACTGCTA
Organism: Hystrix cristata; assembly: GCA_004026905.1. Taxonomy (NCBI): domain Eukaryota; kingdom Metazoa; phylum Chordata; class Mammalia; order Rodentia; family Hystricidae; genus Hystrix; species Hystrix cristata. The sequence goes on along the minus strand of PVJO010003337.1, from coordinate 117,077 downwards.
ATTGGTTCACAGGTTACGGGTATTTGCATAGCGTGAGGGGGTTGCTAGGGAAATTTACATAGTGCAGGAGTTTGGTGGGGGGGGGACTTACAGGAATAGAACAGTTTTTAGAAAAGCTGATCCTATAGAAGTAGGACACCAACAAAACATTTCACATCCAGGTGGGAACTTACAGATACATTGTACATCTGCAAAAGAACTCGTGATTTGGGTTGAATACAAGTTCCCATATATGTACAGAAACAGAATAAAGCTCCTGGCTTCAGTTAAAAAGGGTTGTCTTGAGTTTTCCTCTTCAGTACTACTCATATTGCAAGACATTTCTTGATTATCAAGTTAAAATTTATTGGAAATGTTTGCTCCTCTTGTGGAACACTTGAAGAATAAATTATTCACAATCCAAGGCTTTACTGTGCATATATCTGAAGTGTAGTGTGAAACTTGGGGATTTTTTTTGCCTGTCAAGCAGGCTTCACACTAAGTGTACATTTGTGTTTTTTATTTTGCCGTAGGGTCTTGATAAGTTGCCCGGGCTGGGCTCAAGTCTGCAATGCTCCTGCTTCGTCCTCCCAGAGTACTGGGATTACAGGTGTGTACCACCACACTTGGCTGATTATATACTTTTTTTTTTTAAATGAGAAATTCTACAGGGCATAAATTTTCTTCAAAGTGTTAGGAAACACACACACACACACACACGGATTAGGGGAGCCTTAGAATGCTGTGGTTGCCTGAGTCAGCTCAAACACTAATGTGCCCTTCCTAGGAAATATTAATAGCTTGTATTGGCAAAATTTCTACTGCTGACTTAGATGAAGAATGTGGGAACAGTTTTACTTTACCTTTTGCCTGATAAGTAACTATAGAATAGAAATACACTTTTACAAGTATTAAGAGTGGATTTATTCAAAGCTAACTGGCATTAATGTCAAAACTAGAATTGAACCAATTATATTAATTTTTCTCCCTTGCTGTTTTGCTACAACTGTGTAACAGGGTAAATGTCATCTGCACATTACCCTTTTGTAATAATTGAGATTCATGAACTTTTTTCAAATTTTTATTTATTATACATATTTGCAGACAGAGCAATATGAATTTTGAAGCTTTAAGGCATACCCAAGTAAAGGTGACATTAAATTATTTCTGTCACCTCAGTTTACGGCTCCCAGGTATCAGGTTAGTAAAATGTCACAAGTTCTAAGGATAGGAAGTTAATTATATTTGGGTGCAATGTAAGGTAGTACTGGGGACAAGAAATCTGAGGGAAACCAAGGCAGAGAATGTTCCTGCTCTGGGGCAGTGACCTCTGATCTCTTTCCCTCTCTGGGGATTAGTCCTCGCTGTGGTTCCCCTTTGCTGTGCCCTCTCCTGTTTCTTCTGTCTCTGCTTCTTAATCCTGCACAGTGCTGGCAACCCTAACATTATAAGCTTTCAACTATACCCTTTTACTGGCTTCCTGGCTCAGGTTTCAGGAGAGAAAGTCTGATTGGCCAGGCTGCTGATGTCATGGGTGCTGGTAAGCTACTTGATTGGCTGCTTTAGGTCAGGTGTCTACTTCATGTGCAGTTATTAGGGACTGAGGGTGTGAGGGTGTGGCATAGGGGAGGGGAAGGAAAGGAACCGCAGCAACCTCCCCAGAAGTTGGCTTTCTGCTGCTGCTTCCCTAAAAGGAAGACCTGCAGTACAAGCCATGAAGCCTACTATAATAAAAGTAAATGTACTTTGTCTTAATGCCTCTTATATGTAATATAACTAATTTCCCCCAACTTTTTTTAATAAAAGTCGTTAAGCACACAAAAACATTGAAACTGTGGGAGATTACCCACATGCCTACCTCTCTATTCAAAAGTTGTCAAAAAATTTTTTTAAAAACACAAAAAATGGCTATGCAGGTTGAATATCCCTGAAAATCTGCAGTCTGAAGTACTCTGAAATCTGGAACTTCTGAACACTGACATGATGTCATAAGTGGAAAATTCCACACCTGACCTCATGTGATGGTCACAATCACGCCGTGTAATTTTGTGTAAAAATTAAAGCTGTGTGTAGAAGGTGTATGTGAAGCAGAAATGAATCTTATGTTCAGACTTGGGCCCTATCCCTAAGATATCTCATTATGTACATGTAAATATTCCCCAAACATGAAATATGAAGCAGTCCAAAGCACTTGGGGCACTATAGGGTGTGTGCATGTGTGTGTGTGTGTGTGTGTGTGTGTGTATGTGTGTGTGTGTGTGTTGTAGTGTATTACCCCAGGGCTGAGATGAACAAAAGAGTATGAGATTCAGTCAAGTAAAAGGGAAAATGATGCAATCCAGAGGCAGGGAAAACGCAAGATACATGAGACTGCTGCTTTCTTTTTTTGTTTTTAATATGTAGGAGTGCGGTCTAAAGCATAGTAAGTCCACGAGGTCGTAGCAGTCATCTATTATCATCATCAAGCGTGTCCTGTACATAACTGTGCTATGCTTTCTATAACTGGCAGTGCGGTAGGTTGTGCAGTCTTAGGGTGTGTGGTGACCTCACGAGGCCTAGGGCTGTGATCTCACGAGACGGCATTAGGAATTTTTTAGCTCCATTATAATCTTATTGGACCATCGTTAGACAGAAACATCTTTGTGTAGTGTATGACTACATAATTTAACTCTGTATATTACATGGTAAGTTTTTAATTTCTTGCTAATATAAATTCTATTTGTACATTGCCCATATTAACCTAAGATAAATTCTAGAATAAAACTCCTGGGCCAGATATTATAAATGCTGATGGTTTTGATACAGGCAGTTTGACTGCCTTGCAGATACCTTATCCCAGGTTCTATTCCCCTAGTCCTATGGGAGTGCCATTTCTCTGTAACTTCACTAACACTAAACATTGTCAGTCTTTTCACTTGCTGCCATTCTGATAGTTTACTTGCCATTTTTAGGTTGATGTTTGCTATTAATAATTTGTTGTTATTAAACTAAGGCGGTATCATATGCTCAAACTAGTTTTAAATTGCACATTCACATTGACTAGGTTTCTCCCCTGCTTCTATTTGGTGAGTTCATCTTTTTCTTGTAGACCTAACAGGGATTTTCCTACATTTGTATTATAAATATTATAATATTTCTTGTAGACCTAACAGGGATTTTCCTACATTCGTGTATTATAAATATTATTTCCTTTTGTATGCTTGTCATGTGTTAATTTTTTAATTACCATAAACACAGTGACCAAAATCAGTTAATTTATTTGGCAACCAGTGTTCAGGCATGAGGCCCATGATGACTTGGGTGTTGTAAAACTATCTTTGATGGAAAGATTGGAAACTACTGCTTTAGTGTGAATATCTCTCTGTCCCCCAAACCTCACCAAACCTGCCAAATTGTAGATGGAGAACTGGGACCCTCTTGGGTATGTCACCAACTTCTCTAAAATCCTAGTAGTAGCATAGCTGGGGATATAACTTGATGCCCTTATACCAAATCCATCATACACTAAGATTGGATTACAACACTAGATAATTGCTTAAGTCACCTTGCCCATTGGAAAAATAACATCATGAGTGCAAGCCACGAATGTAATTAAATGTTCCAGTAGTTACATGAAAAAAGTAAAAAGAAATAGGTGAAATTAATTTTGATAGTGTATTTTTATTTAATAGAATTTCAGAGTGTTATTTCAACAAACAGTATAAACTTTTATTGATGAAAAGGCATTTTTTGCATTGTCTTCAAAACGCAGCGTAGTATTTTATACCTGCAGCACATGGTACTCTGATGAGCCGCTTTTAACAGCCCCAGTGGCTGCTGGCTGTCACACTGGACAGGGAGTGTTTGAACCATGGTGAACCTTTGTTAATCAAGAAAGCAGGTCATCAAAAGGCTTCCTTCTGTCCCTTTTTCGTAATTCTCCCTGAAATGCAGACTCCTCTGAAAAGCACTTTCAGGGCTGGGGGTATAGTTGAGTGGGACAGTGCTTGGCTTGTATGCATGAAGCCCTGGGTTTGACCCCGAATACCACAAAAACAAAAACAAACAAAAACTGAAGATGCTCATAAAGCTGTGGCAAGTCAGACTATGGGAGGAGGTGAAACTGTTCTCCTTTGGGAGTCTTTGACCTTCACCTTTCACAGACTAATGAAAGCAGTCCTCCCTTCCTCGCTGCATCTGCAGCCCTCTTGCCTCTGATCCCTCTCGTTTGCCCTGTAGGACAGACCCAGGATGTCAGGGGATGCAGTACGGTATGTAGAGACTTCTGTTGTGGGGTTGCGCGCCTGACCAGCACCTGGTGAAGGCTTTCACCAGCGTACAACAGATGGGCCATTTTGTGTGTTTGTGATATTTTCTTAAGCCAAAGTGGAAAGAAGAGAATGTTAAAAATTTTCTTTTTTTTCTGCAGTGCTTGGGATCAAACCCAGCACCCCTGGTCAGGTACTTTTGATCCAGATGGGCAGAGCTCTCTTGCTCTGCATCCCTAGCCCTTTTAATTTTATTATTATTTCCAGTATCGGGGATTGAATCCAGGGCCTTCACACTGATCTAAGTTACCAGCCTTTACTAAATTTGTTTTGAGGGAGGTCTCACTAAATTGCTGAGTTGCCAGGCTGAGTTTAAATTTAAGATCCTTCTACCTCAATTTCTGCAGGACCTGGGATTACAGGCATGTACAACTCCTCCCTTCCTCCCTCCCTCCCTACCTCCCTTCTTTCCTTTTTCTTTCTCCCAGGCTGGCCTCGAACTTCTGGGCTCAAGTGATCCTCCCACCTTAGCTTCCTGAGTAGCTGGGACTACAGGTGACCATCCCTGTGCTTGGCAAGAATTTTCTTTTTAAAAAACATTTTTACCGATTATGTCACACATGCAGCAAAGTGCAGAAACGCTTAAGTATACAGCTCAGTGAATTACAGAGTAAATACAGTGGACCCCCAAAATTTGTGGGGCTTATATTCCTGGAGCACCCTTGACTTGTGAAAAACCACAAATTTCAGCTATTGTCAGAAAAATGCCTATAAATGTCTGTTTTTATAGTTTAAACCTTAAATATGCTATGTCTTCCACAGTGATATAACTTAATAAAATACTATATACAGTGCTGTAATAATTTAATAAAAATACTCTGCAGTAGTTCAACCTTCTCCTGGAGTCTTAAACTTCTGGTACTTAGATTCATTGCCAGAACCTCAGAAGGTGCAGGGCATTTTGGCAGCATCTTCGGGATCTTAGGGCTTTAAGAAGATCGAAACAGAATACTAGAGATAGCTACAGGCAGTACAGCAACCTGTTGTGTTGAGGGAATGCTGGTGCATCTGCCGGAGATGGGTTACAGGGCGACAGCCAGTCAACAGTAAGGAGAACTGAATGATGCCCTCAGATTGGCTGCTTGCAAACCTCCTGCCAAAAAAACAGTTGCAGAGGATACAGTGTTTGTGGTTTCCGTGAAATTGCAGGAGTTTCCTTGAACAACTATTAGTTAGGTTCTAAGGAAAACTCTGTGAAAGACAGGCCCTGAACTCCAAACTGAGACTTTGCAGGGGTATACTGTATACCACCACAGCCCCACAGTAAGAATATTCTTTAATCTAGAGTCAGGCCACATTAAGGGCTTTTATGATTAAAGAAGTCGCACCATTACCAGAACAGGAACAGTGAAGAAAGATGTTTAAAGACAATGGCCGACCAGTTGTAGGCAAGCACAAATGCTTGGCCTGTAGGTATTCTGGGTTTTCATGGGGGGATTGGTTCCAGGGTCCTTGTGGATCCCAAATCTGTGAATGTTCTAGTCCCTTCCATGGATGGTGTATTCTCATAGAAACTACACACGCCCTCCATATACATCATCCCTAGATTATTAATAATGCCAAGTGCAGTGTAAATGCTGTGTAAGTAGTTGTTAGGGCTGGGGGTATAGCTCAGGGTAGAGTGTTTGCCTTGCATGTTGGAGGCTCTAGGTTCAATCCCCAGCACCACACATATGCACATACACATGCATGTATTGTTTAGGGAATAATGACAAGAAGCCTGCTTGTTCAGTACAGACACAGTTATTGTCTGAATATTTTCCATCTGTGGATGTGGAGGGCTGACTCCATACTCTTACTGCTCAGGGTGGTAGCTGCTGTCACATGTGGATAGTGAGTGGTTGAACTGTATCTAGCAGTTAACTGGATTTTAACCTGTATTTCATTTTGATTAATTTAAATTTTAAAAACTACATGGTTAGAGCCTGCCATTTTGATCGGTACAGGTCTAAAGCCCTGAAAGTTTAAAATATCATATGTATATAATATACACATTTTGCATTCATTGAAAAGTTCAGTATTGTAGAATATGGAATAAAAGCCAGGCAACCGTACTCTCTTATCTAGAGTTTGAGTAGAAGTGGTTTGAATTGTGTTCAAAACAGATGGCTTCACTTAAGATACTCTGAAGCAAGGCAGTCATCCTCTCTGTGACCCCTTGAATATACTGGAGACTTGGATCAAGGGAGCATTGTGTGAGAGCTTTGAAGGCAGGGCGGCCTTCTGCGGCACAAGGGGCTTTTCAAGTCCACAGGAGGCTCACTGGGCTCTTCCCTTCAGATGCTTGGGCCAAGCCTAACAGAAGCTGTGGTCTCTGATGCCAGGCAGTTCCTGTGCACACGACTGCAAGTGCGGATTAGCTCAACAGGAGATGGGGTGGGGGTGATACTTCCTGGAACCCCCTCCCACCATGACTGCTCTTGCAAGAGCAGCTTCTACAGTTAGTGGAACGAACTGACACCAGGTTTGAGATAAGCTTGCCCTCCTCGCTTCCCTTCTGGTTTGTACTGTGTACTTGCATGCTAATGACTTAGCTGCTGCTGTTTCATGGTTGCTGGCAGAAGGCATGAGACTTCTGGATCAGAGACAAAGGACTTCACGACCTGTAGCAGAGCGAGTGGTACGAGCATCATATAGACAGACATACCTCATGTGACTGTGCTTTATGGGTACTGAGTGTTTTAGAAGTGGAAGGTTGTGGCAGCCTTGTATGAAGCAAGTCTACTGGCCATTTTTCCAGCAGTGCATATGATTGTTAACATCTTTTAGCAACAAACTATCTTTTTTTTCCTTGAGACTAAATTGGAATTGAATCTCAAGATTCACTACATTGCCCAGGCTGACCTTGACTTCTTGGGTTCAAGCAATCCCCTGATCCTCCCGCCTCAGCTTCCTGGATGGCTGGGACTACAGGTGTGTGCTACTGTGCCCAGTTCAATCTTTTAATTAAGGGTTATGGATTTTTTAAAGACATAATGCTATATAAGTATATAATACTTCGAGGATCAAATCCAGGACCTCCTGCATGGTAAGCAAGTGCTGTACCACTGAGCTGCCCTCCCGTGAACAGAACTGTGTGTGTGTTTGTGTGTGTGTGTGTGTGTGTGTAGGGAGGAGGTAATGGAAATTGAAACCAGGGCATTTGCACTGAGCTACAGTCTCAGCCTTTACTTTTTATTTTTTATTTTGAGACAGTCTGGACTTGAATTTGTGATCCTTCTGCCTTACCCTCCCACAGTGATGGGATTACAGGTGTGCACCACCATGCCCAGCTCGTTTTATTTTAGATCTGTCCTGGCAAGCTTTCCTTGCCACCAGGCCACCCAAACTGCTCTTATCACGGTCCCTGCCCCATTCATCTGCTACACCTGATGGCCCATTCTCAGTCCAGATCTTACTTAATCAGCCACTGTTGACCCAGATGGGCACTATCTTACTATTCTCCTTTCTGCCTCTCCACTTCCCTGAACGCTTCATCTGATTATCATTCTTTCATCTTTTCCCATAGGACTTGGAGTGTTCAAAGACTCAATTCACACTTCAATCCCCCACACCAAAAAGAAAAAAAATCCTATTGCAGACCCAATTCTCTCTCTCTCTCTCTGTGTCTCTCTCTCATACTAGGAATCGAACCCAAGGCCTTTGTACTAAGCTACTCCCCTGGCCCTTTTGATTTTGAGACAGGGTCTCACTAAATCACTAAGTTGCTGAGGCTGAACTTGCATTTGCCGTCCTCCTGCCTCAGCCTCCCAGAGTGTTGGGATTACAGGTATATGCCACCATGCCCAGTTTAAAGATTCATTTCTGTAACTATTATTATTTACTTCTTTGTCAGTCTCACCTCTTTCACACTTCTAAATGCCATGTCTTATATGGTATGTAACTCCCATATTAATATTCCAGCCCAGACACTGGTCCCGAACCAAAGACTTAAACCGAGTTGTTTGCTAGACCTACCTACCTGACACCTCACACTTAAAGTGCTCCCCATCTTCTCTTCCTGGAGGAAAGATGGCATCTCCAGCCTTCCTTGCTCTCCAAAAGAGACTTGGCATCATCCTCAATTCTTCTTCTGACCCCTTCTGATCATCTCTTCTGCTTCCATCCTGGTCCAGCCTCCCACCGTACCCTGCAGCAGCCTCTGGACTCCTGACTGGGCTCCTTACTTCCGTCTCTGCCTGCCTTCCACACAGATGCTCCTTGACTTACTGCAGGGTCATGTCTCGATAAGCCATCACAAGGCAAAGATACTATAAGCAGAATGGACTCCATACACCCAACCTAAGGAACATCCTGGCATTGCCGCACAGCACACCCCAAAGGGTTTGGTTGCACCCCTCTTGATTGCAGGGCTGGTGGGGAGCTGCTGTTGCTGCCACCGTGCTGCCTGGCACCTGCAGAGCATGGTGGGCTGCATAGCGCCAGCCCAAGAAAAAAATCCAAATTCAAAATTCCATGTATGGTTTCTATGCAGTGCCTGTTTTTCTCACACCATCATAAAGTCAAACCATTTTTAAGTTGGGAACTGTATGTGTGCTCTTAAGAAAGCAACTAGAATGTTCCCCTAGCCCTTTTGATTTTGAGATAGGGTCTCACTAAATCACTAAGTTGCTGAGGCTGAACTTGTCTTTCACTTTTTTTTCTTTTACTTTTTTTTCATGTCTTTCCCTCTTTTTTTCTTTTTTTTTGTCCTGGGGATCAAACTCAGGACCTTGTGCTTGAGAGGCAAGCACTGTAATGTAACCACTGAGCTAAATCCACAGCCCCTCATGTCTTTCACTTAAAACCTCCGATGAGCCACCCATCTCACTTGGGGTAAAAGCCTGGATCCCTCCAGCACTGTCTGCATAGCCAGCTGACTCCCTGTCCTTCCCTCTCTGACCTCAGCCCCCACCTCTCCATCCACCTCCACTCCAGCCTTCCCTCCTTGTCCATGTGGACCTTGTAGGGAGACACCTTCTGCTGGGGAAGGACACTTTTCTCTCAGGGACACTCTTCTCTGAGGTGCGTTCTGGCTTGCCTACATAGATACTTCAGCCCTGCTAAAATGTTGCTTCCCTAGTGAGAGATTCCCTGGTGGGGTGCCTAAGATTGCTTCTCAGTCCTCACTTCCTACTCACTGTCCCTCTTCCCTGCTAGCTCTTTTGCTAGTACTTTTACATATTTTATTTCTTGTCTGCCTGACCACCATAAGCCACTTGGGGACAGGAACTGGAATGGTATCTGGCACATGCCGGACACTCTTCACTATCTCTTCAGTGAATCATCCTTGCCCTCGAATTAACCCCATGAGAAAAGCCTGCTGGCCGTTCATAATCTTGTGTTTGTCACCAGTATGGGGTCAGTGTCAGCGTTTTTGTTGTCAACAAGTAATACTTGCCAAACTCTACAGTGTGCCAGGAATACAAAGGTGAGCAAGATAATTGTGGTGCAGAAAGCTTACCCCAGGACTAAACAAAACACAGATTAATACTGCCTATCAGCATTGCTTCCCCCCACCTCTCCATGCAAATTTACTGTGGTTTTTATTCATGCACATAGACGTCCATTGTGAAAGATGTAACCGTTCACAACAAACAAGAGAAGTGTTTAACCTCCTGCACCTAGCGATTGAGGTGGAGTTTTGCATTCATCATTTGTGTCCCCAGCACCTCTGCCCCCTTGCACGCATCCCTGCAGGTGTGAGATGGGCAGCAGTAGGATTTGTCTAGGATGGTCCCAGGGGAAGGATTTACTGAGAGAGGCTGGGCATACCAGGGTTAGCTTCTGAGACCCGGTCCCCAGGAGGACCAAATGACGGGGCGAGAGTTGGAGAGTGACCCCTGGAGCAGAGATTCAAAGAAAGTTACATATATGTATTTTTCATGGTCAGTGAGAAAGGGTCCCATTGCCTGCTGGTGGAGTAAGCAAACCTTGCCCAAACTCAGAATCAGCCTTTTGCAGGATGAGTCAGTTGTTCATTCATAAAAATACCTATTTTTTAAAAAAATTTTAATTGTGGTAAGGTACATATAGCATAAAATTTGCCATCTTAACAGAAGTGTCAAGTACATTCAGTAGTGTCAAGTACATTTACACTATTAGGCAACCAATCACCAGAACTTTTCCATCCTGTGGAATTGAAACCCTGTGCCTATTGCACCCTCCCTTCAGCTCCCAGCACCCGCCATTCTACTTTCTGTCTCTCTGAACTTGAGGTCCCTATTCTAGGTCCCTCATATGAGTAGAATCATACACTTTTTGTCTTTTGGTGACAGGCTTATTTCACATAGCCTCACATCCTCAAGACTCATCAATGTGACGGCTCGTGTCCTTCCTTTTAAAGGCGGTGCAGCTTCACGTTCATTTCTTAGAATGTGAGGCACTGCATGTATATGGCTGTTCTGTGCATCTGTACTTGAAGGTGACCTCACATTATATCAAGCATGATACCGCTTTCCCTTTTGCCTTTCTGCTCAACTCATTTAAGTATTCCTGCTTTACATTTGTGTAGCAGTTGGTTTCCAAAGCATGTTCACATTTATTATTGTTCCTGTTATTATTTTGCAGTATGGGGGACGGACTCCAGGGCCCCATTCATGCCAAGCAAGTGTTCTGCCACTGAGCTACATCCCTGGCTACGTACTAGCAATTTTACTGAGATGTAATTGGCTCATTTAAAGTGTGGTTTTAGTATCTACAGTACATTGAATTGTATATCCTTCACCACAATCAATTGTACAGAATTGTATTATTTCACCCTTAAATCTGTCAGCTATCACCCCTCATCTCTTCCTCCCCTAGACCTGGGAAACCACTAAACTACTTTCTGTCTCTCTGAATTTGCCTGTTCCAAACAGTTCATGTAAATGAGTCATATAATTCGTAGACCTTTGTGACTGACTTCTTTTGCTTAGCATGATGTTTTCAGCATTCATCCATGCAGGCATGTGTCAGTTATGGGTGGATAACTTGGTTGTAAGAGTACACACCACATTATTCATTTATTCATTAGTGGGACATTTGTGTTTCCATATACATTCATGTACAGAATGTTTTTCGTAGGTGTGTTTTCATTTCTTTTGGGACTTACCTAGGAGTGGAATTGTTGCTAGATACATTCATTTGAAGAAAAATGATTTTTTAATATCAGTTTTAGATTTACTGAAAATTGTGACTGTTGGTAGAGAGTCTCCATATACTTCCTCACCCAGCTTGCCCTACTGTATTCTCTATTCTGTTCCATTGATCTTCGTGTATGTTTTTGTGATGGTACCATGCTGTTTTTATGACTGTAGCTTTGTAATATGTGTAACTTCAAGTCCAGGATTGTGATGTCTCCTTCTTTGCTCTTTTTATCAGGATTGCATTTGCTATTCTGGATCTCTTCTGGTTCCATATGAATTTTTGGGTTGTTTTCTCCAGTTCTATAAAGAATGCTATTAGAATTTTGATTGAGATTGCATTAAATCTGTATATCAATTTTGGAAGTATGGCCATTTTGACTATATTAGTTCTGTGTACCAGGAACAGGGGATCTCTTTCCATTTTCTGATGTCTTCTTTGGTTTCCTTTTTCAGAGTGCTGTAATTTTCATTGTAGAGGTCTTTCACTTCCCTAGGCTAATTCCTAAGTGTTTAATATTTTTTTGGTGCTAATGTGAATGGTATTTTTTCCTAATTTCTTTTTTGGTAGGTTCATTATTAGTGTACAGGAATGCTATCAATTTTTTCGTGCTGATTTGGTTATTAAGTCTAAGAGTCTTTTTTGGTGTTTTTTTGGGGTCTTCTGTGTGGAGGATCATGTCATCTGCAAATAGTGATAATCCGACTTCTTCCTTTCATTTATATATATGTATATATGTATATGTATATGTATATCTATATCTATATACATCCCTCTTTTATTTCTTTTTCCTGCCTAATTGCTAATGTTTGAGTACCATGTTGAACAGGAGTGGTGATCCTTGTCTTGTTCCTGATTTTAGAGGGAAAGCATTCAGTTTTCCCCTACTTAATATGACACTGGCATTAGGTTTGTCATAAATGACTTTTGTCAGATAGACATTGGTTCCTTTTATAACTGTATATGTTCTTCAGCATTTTTATCCTGCAAGAAAGTTGGATTTTGTCAAAGGCTTTTCCTGCATCTATTGTGATGATCATGTGATTTTTGTTCTTGCTTGTGTTTATATGATGTATCACATTTATTGATTTGCGTATGTTGAGTAGTCCTTGCGTCCCTGGGTGAAGCCTGTGTGGTCATGATGTATGATCTTTCTGATGATTCATTGTATACTGTTTACCAGTGTCTTGTTGAGGATTTTTGCATCTATATTCATTAAAGAGATTAATCTGTAGTTCCCTTTTTTGGTTGGATCCTTGCCTTTTGGGATAAGGGTAATGGAATAAGGTAAGAATGACTTTGGGAGTACTCTTTCCCTTTCAATTTCATTAAAATGCTTGAGGAGTATTGGTATTAGAACTTCCCTGAAAGTTTTATGGAATTCAGCAGTGAATCCATTTGGATCTAGGCTTTTCTTAGTTGACAGGTTTTTTTTTAATTATTGCTTCAATTTCATTGCCTGTTATTTGATTATTCAGGGGTTTTAAAACTTTTTGGTTTTGTTTTTGTATTTCATATGTATCTGAGAATCTATATTTATTTTGAATTCTCCAATTCATTGGCATATACTTTTGTGAATCAAAATCTTTTTGATTTGTGCAGTGTCCATTGTGATTTCACCTTTTTCATCTTTTTTTAAATCTTTTTTTAAAATTTTGTTTTAATGGTACATTTTAGATGTACATAGTGATAACATTCATCATAGGGGATTTGTACCTATACATGACGTAGCTTGTTGCTTCTTTTTTTCCCATTCCCCTCCCCTCACCCCCTCCTCCCTCCCTACTTACAAAAGCTTTGTTTCCATTTTTTCCTTCCATTTCTTATTTCTCTTGTCCCTCTGTTCCCTTCCCCCTCCCTTGTTCCCTTCCCATTTGGTCATTTTCTTCTCTTTCCCAATATAATACATTTTAGTCTTTATATACACTTTCAGTTTCTCACACCAGAGAAACTATGCGGTATTTAAACATGTGTGTCCGATTTATTTCACTTAAGAGTATGGTCTCAAGATGCATCCATTTACCTAGGAATATCTCAAGATTATCATTCTTTATAGTAGAGTAGTACTCCATTGTATAAAAAAACCCACATTTTCTTTATCCATTCTGCTGTTGATGGGCATTTGGGCTGCTTCCAAGATTTAGCTATTACAAACTGTGCTGCTACAAACATGGGTGTGCATAAAATGGAGTACTACACAGCCATAAAAAAGGATAGAGTCATTTGTATGTAAATGGGTGTTCCTTGAGAACATACTTTTAAGTGAAATAATCAGACACTCATGAGTACACATCGAATTGTTTCTCTGATATGAGAAACCATAACTGTAAATAAGGACAAAGAGGTGTAATAGATATTATATAAAAGGAAGATAATATACAAAGGAGAGGAGCACTAAAAAGAGAGAAGGGGGAAAAGCAGGAAGGGAACAAAGGAAAGAAAGGGGAAAGGGAAATCATGAAGAAATGTGAATAAACCCGCTGTAAATAGGGAGGGAGGGAACAGAGGGGAGGGGTGGGGAAGGGGGGGAGAACCAAGATGCATCATGTACAGGTACAAAAAAATGTGATGAATGTGATCATTATATGTACAATGTACCAATACATGCTCTTGGTTTAAAATTAAAAAAATAAAATAAGGGGGGCTGAGAAGATTAAAAAAAAACATGGGTGTGCTTATATTGCTGCAATATGATGCTTTTAATTCTTTTGGGAAGATACCAAGAAGTGGAATAGCTGGGTCAAATGGAATCTCTAGTCCTAGTTCCCTAAGGAATCTCCACACTGATTTCCATAGCGGTTGCACCAGTCTACATTCCCACCAACAGTGAAGAAGGTAAAAATCTTTTGCACAGCAAAAGAAACTACCAACAGAGTAAAGAAACAACCCATAGAATGGGAAAAAATTTTTGCCAGCTATTCCTCTGACAAAGGACTAACATCTCAAATATATAAAGAACTCAAGAAAATCAGACCCCCCAAATTTAAAGACCCAATCCAAAAGTGGGCAGCAGAAATGAATAGACACTTCTCAGATGAAGAAGTAGAAACAGCAGATAGACATATGAAAAAATGTTCAACATCACTGGTTATTCGAGAGATGCAAATTAAAACAAACCTGAGATTCCACCTCACTCCAGAAAGAATGGCTATTATCAACGAATCAGCCAATAACCTTTTTCATTTCTAATTGCATTAGTTTGGGTCTTTTCTCTCCTTTTTTTGGGCTAGATTGGCTAAGGGTTTGTCTATTTTGTTTATTCTTTTGAAGATTCAATTCTTTGGTTAATTCTTTGTCATTTTTTTTGGTATCAATTTCATTGGTTTATGCTTGTATACTTATAGTTGGAGACCGTTTTCTTTTAAGACTTGAAACTCTTCACTCCAAGGCCTCCTGGCCTTTAAAGATTGTGTTGAAAAGTCTGCTATAATTTTAATGGGTTTTCCTATATAAGTGATTTGTTACTTTTCTCTACTTTTTTTTTAACACCAAGAACACATATTAGTACATTGTATACATAATGATCACATTCATCACGGTTCTTTTGTACTGTACATGTTGTATCTTGGTTTTCTCACCTCTTCCCCACCCCTCCCTTCTGCTCCCCCTTCCCTATTTACAGCAGGTTTATTTGTATTTTTCTATTTTTTCCGTTTCCTCTTTCTTTTCTTTTTCCCTTCCTTTTCTCCCTTCTCCCTTTCTAGTTCTCCTCTCTTTTGAATATTATCTTCCTTTTGCATAATATCTATTACATCTCTTCATCCTTATTTACGCTTATGGTTTCTCATATCAGAGAAAAAATTTGGTGTACTCATGAGTGTCTGATTTATTTCGCTTAAGAGTATGTTCTCAAGGTGCATCCGTTTACCTACAAATGTCTCTAGTTTATCCTTTTTATGGCAGAGTAGTACTCCATTGTATAGAAAAACCACATCTTCTTTAGCCATTCATTAATTATTGGATATTTAGATTGTTTCCAAGACTTAACTATTACAAATTATGTTGCTATAAACATGGTTGTGCATATATCGCGATGGTATGATGATTTTAATTCTTCTGGGAAGATACCCAATGGAGGAATAGCTGGGTCAAATGGAACCTCTAGTTGTAGTTTTCTGAGGAATCTCCATGCTGATTTCCACAGTGGTTGGACCAGTCTACATTCCCACCAACAGGGGAGGAGGGTTCCTTTTTCCCCACAGCTCCACCAGCATTTGTTTTTGGTTGATTTTTTTGAAGATTGCTGTTCTTTCAGGAGTGAGATGGAATCTTAACATTGTTTTGATTTGCATCTCTTGAATAACTAGTGATGTTAAACACTCTTTCATCTATTTGTTTGCCATTTTTATTTCTTCATCTGAGAAATGTTTATTCATTTCAGATGCCCATTTTGGGATTGGGTCTTTAAATTTGAGAGGTTTGATTTTTTTTTTTTATTTTTTTGTATATTCTAGATGTTAGACCTTTGTCTGAGGGACAGCTGGCAAAAATTTTTGCCCAGTCTGTGGGTTTTCGCTCCACTCTATTATTGATTTCTTTTGCTGTGCAAAAGCCTTTTAATAGGATGTGGTCCCAAGCACAGATTCTTTGTGTTATTTCCTGTAAGTCTGGGTTCTGTTCGTAAATTTTTTTCCTATCCCTATGTCTTTGAGAGTTCTTCCTATTCTATTTTGTAGTAGATACAGTGTTTCTGTTTTAATGGTTAGATCTTTGACCCACTTCGATTTTAGTTTAGTACATGGTGAGAGACATGTATCTAGTTTTAGTTTTTGGCATGTGGCAAGCCAAGTTTTCCCAGCACCGTTTGTTAAAGAGGCTGTCTTTCTTCCAGTGAGGATGTTTGGCTCCTTTGTCAACGATGAGGTATTTGAGTGTGTTTGGAGTTGTTTCTGCATCTTCTAATCTGTTCCATTGATCCTCAGTTTCGTCTTTTTGCCAGTACCATGCTGTTTTTTATCACAGTAGATTATAGTATAGTTTCGGATCGGGGATTGTGATGCCCCCTACCTTGCCCCTGTTGCCCAGGATAGTTTTTGCTATTCTAAGTCTCTTCTGGTTCCAGATGAATATCATAATTGTTCTTTCTAATTCTATGAAGTATGTTAATGGTATTTTGATTGGAATTGCATTAAATCTGTATAGTAATTTAGAAAGTATGACCATTTTCACTATTTGGTTCGTCCTACCTAGCCACATGGTATATCTTTCCATTTTCTGATATCCTTTTTAATTTCCTTTTTTAGAGTACTGTAGTTTTTGATGTAAAGATCTTTTACTTGTCTTCTTAGATTCGTAAGTATTTAAATTTTTTTTTTGGTGCGATTGTGAAAGGTATATCTTCTGTTATTTCTTTCTCAGTGAGTTTGTTATTGGTATATAGGAATGCTATTGACCTTTGGGTGTTGACTTTGTATCCAGCTATGCAACTGAATTTAGTTATTAAATCTAGAAGTTTTTTGGTGGAATTCTTGGGGTCTTCTATGTAGAGTATCATGTCATTCGCAAATAATGGTAGTTTAAGTTCTTCCTTTCCTATCTTTGTTCCCTTTATTTCTTTCTCTTGCCTGATTATTCTGGCTCATGTTTCTAGAACTATATTGAATAATAGTGGTGATAGTGGACAACCTTGTCTTGTTCCAGATTTTAGTGTGAAAGCTTCCAGTTTCTGACCATTTAGTTTGATGTTGGCCATTGGTTTGTCATATATGGCTTTTATCAGATTTAGATATACACCATCTATTCCAAGTTTCTGTAATGTTTTTATCATGAATGGGTGTTGGATTTTGTCAAATGCTTTTTCCACATCTATTGAGATGATCATATGATTTTTGTCTTTAACTTTGTTGATATGTTGTGTTACATATATTGATTTGCATATGTTGAACCATCCCTGCATCCCTGGGATGAATCCTACTTGTTCGTGGTGTATAATCTTCTTGATAGTTCGTTGTATTCTGTTGGCCAGAATCTTGTTGAGAATTTTCGCATCTATGTTCATTAGGGAGATTGGCCTGTAGTTCTCTTTTTCAGTTGGGTCCTTTTCTGGTTTTAGTATCAGGGTAATGCTTGCTTCCAGGAATGATTTTGGAAGTACTGCTTCCTTTTCAATTTCATTAAAGAGTTTGAGGAATAATGGTATTAG
>PVJO010003337.1:0-99445 GCA_004026905.1 Hystrix cristata | reverse complement strand
CATATTAGGTTATTTAGTATTTTTATCTATTCTTGATTCAGTTTTGGTAATTCACCTGTTTCTAAGAATCTGTCCATTTCTTCAGTGTTTTCTCTCTTGTTTGAGTATAGGTTCTTGAAGTAGGTGCTGATGATCCTTTGGATTTCTGTAGGGTCAGTTGTGATTTCACCCTTTTCATTTTTTATTGCATGAATTTGGGTCTTTTTCTTTCCTTTTTTTTATAAGGTTGGCTAGGGATTTGTCCATTTTGTTTAGTCTTTCAAAGAACCAACTCATTGATTCATTTATTCTTTGTATTGTTTTCTTGGTCTCAATTGTATTAATTTCAGCTCTGATCTTAATAATTTCCTCTCTTGTATGAGCTTTGGGTTTGATTTGTTGTTCTTTTTCTAGACGTTTGAGGTTCAACACTAAGTTGTTTATTTGAGCTCATTCTGTACTCCTGATGTGGGAGTTCAACGCAATAAATTTCCCTTGTAGCACTGTTTTCATTGTATCTCATAGGTTCCAGTATGTTGTATTGGCATTATCATTTAACTGTATAAATTGCTTAATTTCTTCTGTGACCCAACTGTTGTTCAGAAGGATGTTATTTAGTTTCCATATGTTTATGCGGTTCTTTTGGTTTCTGTTGCCATTAAGTTCAGTTTCATTGCACTATAGTCTGATAGTATACATGGGATAATTTTAGTTCTCTTAAATTTAGTTAAATATGCTTTATGAGTTAGTATGTGGTCAAAAACAACTCGTGTGTAGCTGAGAAGAATGTGTGTTCTGCTGTTGTAGGGTGGAGGACTCAGTAGACTTCTGCTAAGTCCATTTGTTCACAGATTCTATTCAGTTCTGATATTTCTTTGTTAATTTTTTGTCTAGTTGATCTATTTGTGACAGTGGGGTATTGAAGTCTCCCAATATAATTGTGTTAGTATTTATGTGATCTTTCATGTTCCTTAATATTTGTTTTATGTAGTTAGATGCACCGATATTTGGTGTATAAATATTAATGATTGTTATTTCTTCGTCTTGGAGTTTTCCCTTGAGAAGTATGTAGTGACCTTCTTTGTCCTTCTTAATCTGTTTTGGTTTGAAGTTCACTTTGTCTGAGATTAGGATAGCTACCCCTGCTTTCCTCTGGGTTCCTATTGCATGAAATACTGTTTTCCATCCTTTGATTTTCAGTCTATGAATTTCCTTTTGAGTTAGATGTGTCTCTTGTATGCAACATATTGATGGGTCTTGTTTCTTGATCCATTCTGCTAGTCTGTTTCTTTTGATTGGTGAATTGAGACCACTTACTTTGATGGTTACAGTTCTCATGTATCGACTTACCTTTGTCATTGATCTTTTCTGTTGTTGGTTCTGTGTTTCACCTCAGTTTAACTGCTTGCCTTACCTGGTGGGTTCTTTTTATAAGTGTCCTTGTAATTATAGTTTCCTTTTTCCTGTTCTAGGATATCCTTCAAAATATTTTATAGAGGTGGTTTGAGGTCATAAATTTCTTCAGTTGTTCTTTGTTGTGGAAGGTATCTTATTTCATTCTTGAATTTGAAAGATAGTTTGGCTGGGTACATCCATCTGGGTTGCAGATTATTTTCTTTCAAGGCTTGAAATATTTTGCTCCAGGCTGTCCTTGATTTAAGAGTTTTTGTTGAGAAGTCTGCTGTGATTCTGATGAGTTTTCCTCTACAGGTCATTTGTTTTTTCCTTTAACAATTTTCAGTATTCTCTTCTTTTGTTGAATTTCTGGAATCTTGAATATTATATGTCTTGGTATAGATTTATTTTGGTCATGGGTAATTGGGTTTCTATATGCCTCATTTATCTGTATATCAAGTTCTCTTCTCATGCTTGGGAAGTTTTCTGTTGTTACATCTGTAAATAATCTTTTTAGATCCTTTGCACTGTCCCCTGCTTTTTCATTCACTCCAATCACTCTTATATTGTTCTTTGCATCATCTTGTAGCTGTTGCAGTGATTTTTCATAGTCTCTAGCTATTTTTAAGAGGGCTTTCTTTTCACTGTCACTAATTGCTGACCTGTCTTCTAGGTTTGAGATTCTGTCTTTGCTTTCATTTAATCTACTGCATATACTTTTGAGGGAGTTTTTCATTTCTTGGATATCTGTTTGTATCTGTTTCATTGGTTGCATTTCTTTACTGAGTTGAATATTCAGGTTTTCCATCATTTTTCCAAGCTCCTCTGTTTTTTTTATCTGTGTCTACTCTGAATTTACTAAGCAGATCTTTCATTATGTTTGTCATCTCTTTTTTAACTTGGGCAGTTATTTCTAGTCTGATGTTCTCTATAGCCTCGCCTATCTGTTTTTTAGCTTCTGCTGCTATCATTTCTGAGAGTTTGGTTGGATGTCTTCTGATTTGCTCTATGTCCTTGTCCTCTGGATTTGTTCTGGGTCGGCTGGGGGGTCTGGAGTTGTGTTTTACTTCTGTGTCTTGTCATTTTCTTTGTACACATATATATTTCCACCTTTTAGATTGTTCTCCATGTTGATTTTATATTTTGTGTGGGCAGTTACATTAAGACAAGTATCAATGCTTTTCAAGGAAAAGTCTGTCCTTACTGTGTTTTCTAGGTATATGTGGGTCTTGACTCTTGTGTCCTTTATATCTTCAGAGCTTTCCTCAGTGACATGGGGATGGTTGGCTTTACTTGGTATTGGTGAATGTTGGAGGCTCCCCAGCAGGCCGCCAAGCTGTGATGGAGTTGCCAGTGGGCTGGGCAGGCCCCCTTGGGTATAGAGGAGGTGGCCGTCACAGGCCCGAGGCTCCCCAGAAGGCTGCTGAGCCATGATCTCTAACTACTTTTAAGATTCTGTCTTTATTTTGGACTTCTGGGATTTTGACTATGATATGTCATAGAGAGGTTCTTTTTTCAGTGTGCCTCTTTGGGATTCTAATGCCTCACACGTGTTAAATTCTTTTCCCTTATTTGAAAAGTTTTCTGCTATTATTTCAGTAATAGCTTTCTTAATGCCATTTTATTGATTTTTCACTGATCCCAGTTAATGTAGGATTAGTCTTCTTTGTGACATCTGGGAGCTGCTGGATACATTTTTTTCATGTTCTCTTGTTTTTAAGGTACTAGTTGGTCACAGACAACAGCCCTTTTCTCTAGTTCTAGCGCTCTGTCCTCGCACTTGTTACTCCTGCTGCCTGTACTTTCAGTAGAATTTTTAATCTCCTGAATTTCTGTTTGGAGCCTTTTTATGGACCCTAATTCTTTTCCATGTTGTTCATATATATTTTGCATTGTTTTGTTTAGCTCTTCATTCTTTTTATTAGTGTCTTCCTTAGACTCACTGATGGTTTTATTTCACCCAATATCATATTACTTATATCTTCTGTGAGCCTGCCAAATGTCTTAAAAAAAAAAACCCCCGATATCATTTAGAATGTTTTGGGTGTGTGGCTTTTTTTTCTCTCCCCTTCAGTGCCACATGGATCAGCTTTGGGGGAGATGGGAGTTTTTGTTAGAAATTTTTTGCTTGTCTTCTCATGTTTCTAAGTTGTGTGTGTGTGTGTGTGTACTGAGACTTGTGGGTTGATTGTAAGTGAAAGCTTTGTTTCTAGTATGGAGACTTGTTAGTTAATATCTACTTTTCAGTGATTTCCTCTGGACATGGCTAAGTATTGGCCTTTGCCTCTGTACCAGGATCCAGCCACTTCCAACAAATAAGAAAGAGAAGAAAAAAGATCAATAGGGAGTAGAAGCAGGAAATAAAGATAAGAAGGAAGAGAAAAGTTGAAAAGGAAAAAGAGAAAAGGAGATAAAAGAAACTAAAAGGAAGGAAAAAGGAGAAAAAAACCCCAGAAAACCCAACAAAGGAAAGACAAAAAAAAAAAATACAAAATAGAAAAAAAAAAAAGATTCAATCAAAGAAAAAAATTCCTGTGTTATTGATTGAGTGGTTTGTTTCCAAGATCTGCTGTCTTGGGATCCAGCCAGTCATAATTTTCTGTGCCTGGCTTTAGGGGCTTTGGGTTTTTGAGGTGCCTTCTCTGCAGCAGAGGGCCTCTGCCTGTTCCCCCACATTGTCCAGTCCAGGTCATGTCCTTGTTCCTGTTGGTAGATGGATAATGTGGGCAGCCCTCTAGTGTCTGCTGAATGTAGGCCTTTGGAGAATGTTTGAGTGGACTGTTGGATTTAATGTCCACAGCCGTGGGGTGTGGTTACTCCTTCTGTCACTAGTTGTCTTCATCCAGGATTAGATCAGTTGGTTAGTCCTCATTTCTGCTGCCCGTGCCAGGGGCAAGCAAAATGTAGGGCCAGCGTGGAGTTTGTGGCTGTTAGTGCCTTGATTCTGAGAGGACTCTGCGCTGCCAGCATCTGCTTGATGTGTGGGGAGGGGTACCACTCCTCCCACGTGGAGCTCTTATTTTTGTGACTTTCTGAGATGAAAAGTAGAAGACTTCTGATTTTTTACTTCTCTCCAAGGGCATTGGCCTCATCAATGGTCAGGTTGGTCCATTGGTAGCCTCCTTGGCCACCCAGGTCTGAGATGTCTAGGGAGGATGGGGAAGTGAGGGGTCCCATTTTCCCTGCAGTGGCAAATCCCTTCTGGCAACACTGTGAGAGCAGACCTTCCTGACGTCCCTGGGTGCCCTTCTTCACCTCCTTGGTTTGGGATTCAGTGCTGGTTCTCCAGTGACCCTCTGGGTAGGGGCAAAACCCAAGACACAGGAGCTATGCCCCCAGAGCACAAAACAGAGGCTTGCAGGAGGAAAATGACCATCATTTATCTTTTGACACCTCTTGACATGGCAGTTTCTCAGACCTTCCTTATTTTCAGTGACTGTGATGGTTTTGAGGAGTTCTAGTCAGGTAGTTTGTAGACTGTCCCTCTGTTGGGTTTGTCTGACCTTTCTGTCATGAGACTGGTGTTACGGGCTTTTGAGAAGACCACACCGTTCAGTTGCCATTCTTAGCACATATCAGGGGCACATACTGTCCACAGCATCACTGTTGATATTGACCTGGAACACCTGGCAGGAGGTAGTGTGTCTCAGGTTTCTGCACTGAAAGGTTACTCTGATTTTCCCTGCCCCTTCCCAGGTTGAACTCCTTGGAAGGACCTCACTCTGCCCAGCTTGCATTTAAGGGCTAGAGACTGACATTCCACTTCCCCGAGGGCAGATTATCTGCATGAATTATGTGGAATTCTTCTGCAAGAGATTTGGCTTGCCCAGCACTTATTTATTTGTTCAAACATTTATATCACTATAGACTGATGGGTATTTGTTGTATACTTTGTGTTACATCCCAATACTACTTTACTGCTCAAGTGTTTTTCAACTGTGGCCACTTGGAGCTCTTCTAGTTCCTCCGCCTCTGCAGTGTGACCTGTCAGGCAGGTTCTTTATTGTTGTTTGTTTGCTTGGTTGGGTTTTTTTTTTTTTTGCACTTCTTACTCTCTGGTTTTCTAGAGCACTCCAGGCTCATCTTGTGTTGTTCCTGGCTCAGCCCTAGAATTAGTCATTTTCCAAGGAGTGCTGCTTCCTTTTATTGGAGAATGGTATTAGACACAAATTTGGACTCTAGATGTGTTCCATACATTCTTTTTTAGCTCTTTTGAGCAATCCTGTGTGAATTCTTTATGACTTTATCTTTTCATTTTTTAGTAAGTCTGAGACAGTGGGTGAAGTATAGGGGCTAGGAGTGAGAACTCAAGAGTCAGACCTCTTGGCTTCATCTCCTAGCTTCAGCAAGAATAGCTTATGTGGACTTAGTCCCTCTGTCCCTCAGTTTCCCCGTATATATAATGGGAACCTGAAAAATGTTTAACAATGCATGGCACCTAATCCATGCTGAGATGTGGAGGGGGTCACAGTAATTGTTTGAGGACAGAGAAAATACAATAATCCTTCTGTATCTATGGGATACTGGTTCCGTGACCCTGCAGGTAACAAAATTCATGGATGCTCAAGTCCCTTATATAAAATGGTATAGCATTTGCATATAGCCTATCCATACCTGTGTATTTTAACATGTTCACAACAATCCATAATTTGTATGTCTCGCTGCTGAGTGGCTTGAACCACTAGTGGTACATCATGACTGTCCCATTGCATGGCTTTTTATTAATTTTATTAGTCAAAAGACTGATAAAAGTGACTAAATCCATTTGTACCACTGGTGGTTCAAGCCGCCCAGTGGGACTGTCATGCATGTACCACTAGTGGTTTAAGCTGATTGGAATGTATTAGGTCATCTCTAAATGACTTATAATACATAACACAATGTAGATTCTTTGTACATAGATGTTAAATATAATTGTGTAGGGAACGATGATAAGAAAAGTCTGTTCATGTTCAGTACAGAAGCAATTTTTCTCCCAAATATTTTCCATCCATGGTTTGTTGACTCCCCAGATGTGGAACCTACAGATACAGCGGGCTGGCTGTACTAGTTCTGCTGCTCAAGTGACCCGCTTAAGACAGTGAAATGGGAGTTCTAGGGACTTTTTGCCTTGTGATCCCCGCCACCTCCCAACTGTAAAGTTTTTTTTAGTGTATGAGCCCATGATGGGTGTACCTGGTACCTGGTGTGTCACACTTGTGCTCCGTGTGGACTATTTGTGCTGGCCCTGGAGCTGGGGGCTCAGGAGCTCTTAGTGGGAATGGACATTTTAAATAAGTACACTTATCAAGGTGTATACTTTGACGAGATTTATCAAATATTGTAAGAATGATACATTGTATGGTTTTTAAATTCCTTTTGGGTGGGGCATGAGAAGCTGTTCGATTATTAAATTAACTTGAGTCCTTTCTTGATTTTCTCTTTAGTGGACTCATTGGACGAAGCTGGGCTATGCTGTTTGCCAGTGGAGGCTTCAAGGTGAAACTCTATGATATTGAGCAACAGCAGATAACAAATGCCCTGGAAAACATCAGGTAGGTCAGCTGGTTCCTTCTGGGAGGAATTAAATGGTGCTGTTTCTCTTGCTTGTTCTTTTCTGTCAGATCCTCAAGGCTATAAATATTTGTGATCACACGTTTCATTTGATGGCTTTTCCAGTGTCCAGGCTGATAAGGGGCAGATCTAAGGTGGCTGGAACATGAATTCAGACTACTATAATTATCTGCTATGCTTCTGGTGAATATTGTAGCTTTTCTGAGTTTTTTGGGGCTTTTGTAAACAATGCTAACATTGATATTCTTATATTTATCTCTCCACTTATGTAAGTTCAAGTGTTTCTACATGTCATACCTCATGGTGAAACTACTGGGTCTGTTTCACTGGAAGAGATTCTGATGGGTTTAGATTTTGGTTCATCTCTTTCCACTTTTCTGTCTTTTAACTTTTTTCGGGTTTTCTTCCACCTTGTGTTTTTGGAAATAAATTCTGGTTACATTCTTTAGATTTTTCTTCTAGTTTGTCAATTCTCTTTTTAGTTGTATTTAATCTGCTGTTTAAGCCATCTACTGAGATTATTTGAATCGTTTAATTTTTTAAAATTTTGAATTGCCCCTTCTCTAAATATAGTGTTCATTTCCATAGTTGCTTGTGAGCTACTTACTCTTTGTTCTTTCATTTTTTCATATCACTATTTAATACACAGTTACTTTGTACTGTATATCTGACAATTGTAGCACCTGAGGGTGTCTTAGATTAATGAGAATCAGATCCTGAAATGAGATTCCTGGGCAAGTGATTTATTAAGGAAGCATTCCCAGTAGAAGCTGGTAAGGAAGTACTAAAGGCAGGATGAAGAAGAGGAAGAAACTAGCTAAGGGGTATGATTTCAGCTGTCCAAGGCTCTGCATGGTTCCTTAGGAGTTCTGGAGTACCTACCAGTGGCCTTCACTATCACACTTTGCTGCTGTATTGAGGGCTTTAAATTAAAATTGTATATATATATTTTGAGTGCTGGGGATCAAACTCAGGGCCTCATACTTGGAAGACAAGCACTCTACCACAGAGCTAAATCCCCAACCCCTGTCTCAATTTCCATTTCAAATGAAAACAGTCACAGATAATCTGTAAACAAGCACAGTTGTGTTCCAATAAAACTTTGTTTTATGCCATAATAACTGAACTTTGGCTTTCATGTAATTTTCACGTGTCACAAATTATTCTTTTAATATTTTAAAACCATTTAAAATTGTAAAAACCATCCTCATCTCACAGGTGCTATAAAAATAGGTGATGGATCAGATGTGGCTTGTGGGCTAAAAGGCTTTTCAATTCTATTATTGTTTCACCTTTTAATGTGTGAAGCCAGCTCCATCTCAGTTTTAACTAGGAGAAAACTTCAAGGTTCCTAACTGAAAAATCCTTCATTTTATTTCTTGAGGTATTTGTATTGTAGGCCTTATTTTCAGGCACATTGTTAAGGGTTTTGGTTACTTTCTGAAGTCCTTTCAAGTGCCAAGGAGTACATGAGAGGTTTCTTTTTCTATCTTTTTTGGGGGCTGGGGGAGGTGGGGATGGAACACAGCCTTAGGCATGACAAGTAAGTGCTCTGCCACTGAGCTGCACTTCCAAATTAATCTTTTTCTTTTTAAAATGACAATAAAGGCTTTCCTATTACTCTAGTTTGCCTAATTAAGAGCTATTTCTTAATATTATTAGTGCCTAATTAGATTGAACTTTTAGTTAAGAGTCTAAGATTTTTGAACCAGAGAAACCAAAACAATTTATTACCATTAGCCATATTATAGAAGGAACAAAAGCACTGAATTCTTTATGCAACTAAGATTTTTAAAAGGGTACGTACAGATTTTTCCTTGACCAGTGCCTTTATTTTTATAACCCATGTGCATTTGAGCTGAGTTAATGTAAATAGGTAGAACTGGCTGTTCTTCTTAGGCAGGAAGTAGGGCTCTGAGGATATCTTATAACCTACTACCTCCTTCTTCTCATATTATTTCTAGCATATCATGTATGTGTCATATCCGCCCCCGCCCCGTGAGGTGTACTGAATTCTTGCTCTCGAGTGACCTTTAGCAACACTACCTGCTTTCCTTTCTTGAATGCCAAGATCTTCAAACGTGCCATTCTTGTACCAAGAGGTTAAGTTAGAAGCACAGACACAGCACCTTATTTTTGTAAATATTTTGGTCAGTGTGATGAGTTCTGCATTTCAAATTTTTTTCAGCCAGGGAAGAAATATTGTTGCTTCTCTCATTAAGCACACCATCAGCCAACTGGTTAACATGACAGTGATTGTATTCAGTAGTCATATCACATTGTTGATGGTCCCTGGATGCTCAGAAGCCCAGGACAGAAGTGTCCCTGAGCACTTTAGGCAGGAAGAACTAAGGTGAGTGGGGTGTGCTGGCACGTATCTGTAATCCCAGCTACTTAGGAGTCTGGGACTACAATGGTGCAGCCATTCCGGATGACTTAGTAAGACCCTGTTTCAAAATAAAAACTAGAAAGGGCTGGGGATGTAGTTCAGTGGTGCAGCATCCCTGGGTTCAATCCTTAATACCACGAACAAAAAGGATGCCCGAAACCACAGGTATGTAGTACTAAACCCTGTGTATACTATGTTTTCTTCCCATGTATGCATGTATGATACTTTCATTTATTAATTAAGCCAAGTAAGAGATTAACAACAATAATAGAATAGTACTGTAATAAAAGTAAAAGTTATGAGAGTGTAGTCTCTCTGCAAAGAGTGAAGACAAGTGTTGATATTTTTGGATTGTTGTTGACTGCAAGAAACTGAAATCACAGAAAGCAGAACCTCAGATACAGGAGGACTGCTGTATACAAGATGTGTCCTTGGGTTGAATTGACCAATGGGTCAAAATAGTTTGTGGCCAACAGCCATCTTTCCTAACACTCTGTTTCGTGATCTTTGTCCACTACTCTAGGTTTGGGTACCATGAGGTCTGAGACTGCATTGTAGTCTCAGTATCCCTCACTATTGGATGTCACATGATTTCTGGACCAGTCACTTTAGATGCAGAAATAAGCAGTATGCGTGGAGTAGAATAGTACTAGCTCCATAATTGTTTTAATCGAATTGCAAAAGCATTCTGTTGAATCTTAAAGGTAATTCTCCTGGACATATTTTCATAGTCTTTTTTCCTGTCATCTTTCCTATCCTTGCAGTTTGTTTCACTTCCCATATTTTAATTCTTCTTAACATTTTGTAGCAGAAAATATGTGACTGAAATTTTACTGCTTCTCATAGAAAAATCCTGTCTATGTTAAACACTAATTTTTTTTCAGTATTTGCAACTAAACTCAGGGCCTTGCCCATAGTAGGTAAGTTCTCTACCACTGAGCAACAGCGGTAGAGAGCTTAACTACTGTTGCTCAGTGGTAGAGAACTTACCACTGTTGCTCAGCGGTAGAGAACTTACCTACTTTTATTATTATTTTTTTATTTTATTATTTTGACACAGGGTCTCACTAAGTTGCCTTTGTGGGACTCAAACTTGGGATCATCTTGCCTCAGCCTCCTAAGTAGCTGGGATTATACTAGAAATGGTACATCTTGGTTCTGAACTTGTAAAAAATAAATTTAAACTTGAAGTTGATTTTTTAAAATATTAAGACATTAGAAGATTAAAGAAATTATCCTCACAACTGGTATTATACCAAGGAATCTCGGTAAATAAAAAAAAAAGCTGTCATCCAAGACTAATCTTTTTCTAGCAGGAGCAGCACAATGAGAAACTTAAAACTCAGCATGTTTACATTGCACACTAGAAGGGGAGCTTGCCTGTGGAAGACCATGTGAGCAGGTTCCTTTCTGCTCTTTTTGTTCTCCATCAAGTGCCCAATGTTTGGCATGCATGAGGTCTCAAATGGATTCTCAGAGGACAAAAGAGGCATTTTAAAAAGAAAAACCGAGATAGGGTAAACAGAGTTGTAATATGACCCTTATAGATCAGGATTCGGATTTCCGTGTAGTAGGTAGGCCATTGTAGCCCTCGTGGATGAGGACACTCCATGTGGACTTCTCCGTGACTGCTCACACCTGCCCCAGGGAGGAGCAAGCTGCCACATCTGGCTTGAGTCCCACTCTGAAGTCACCATCTCTGGGTGTCCCTGCTCTCACGCCCCAGTCTCTTTCCTGCCATGTCTCGACTGGCCGGAGATGGTCTCTCTGGTACTCATCCATTTGACAATGACTCAGCTTTTTAAGTAGGCTAGGAGTTAATAAACCACCAGCAGCGGTATCTGAACCAAGGTGGCTGCCCTGTACTTCGTCTCTTAAGTAACTGAACTGGCCCTTGAACTCAGATGTTGCGGTGACCACATCTCTCGTTTTTAACTTGTCACCCTCATTTCTGCCCTGGCCTAAACTGCGTCTTGAACTCTGTTTTGGTCTGAATGCTGCTGACTTAGTCTGTTCTGTTCACCTGCTTTGGAACTTCTGGTTTTCCCACATATCTGTCACCAGAATAACTGGAATAATGGACTATAAAATGGTGACGATTTTCCCCCTCTGTCTGCAGTCCCCTTTGCAATGTGATTTTGCTGCTTTAGAACCTGACCCCAGACTGGCTATGGGCTTGCACTGGCTGGTGGGGCATTAATCAGTGTGACTCCCCAGAAGCTGGAAAATGAGGTCCCCTCACCTGCCATTGGGGACTCTTCTCTCACCTCAGTCTAGCTGGCCAGAGACATGAGCCCAGCTGCCAGCCAGCACCAACCAGCAGGAGTGACCAGACAGATAGGTGAAGCCAACATGGACCAGGAGCCCCCAAACAGCCGCCCTCTGATTGAGCCACATGAGTGAGCACAGTTTAGCCCAGCCACGTTTGCCAACCCTGAGCATTGTGGCTGGGATGGTAGGAACCTGATGCGTGGCGCCTTGGCTGGGCTTCCAGGGTTTGGAACTACCGCTGACTCTAGGGTCTGGCATCTTCTGGGTTTGTCTTTCCACAGTCTCCATGCCGCTGGAGGAATTCCACTTCTGTAGGGAGTCAGATGGAGCTCTCAGTCCCAATCCTTGTCTTAGAGGAATATGCCATAAATAAAGTTTTATTGAGACACATCCAGTTAGGGGAAGTAAATCAGTTTTATGTAAGTAATAATGAACATACCATGAGATTTCAGGAGAAGTGGAACAATTTCAGCCACACCAGTTGTGGAGAGGGTGGATCATGGAAAAGGTAATGTTTGAACATAGACTTTATAGGTATAATTTCAAGGATGAAGAAAGCATGCCAGGTAGAAGAAAAACCAATTTTATTTCTGTACATTGGCAATACACAATTAGAAAACATAATAAAAATTTTACTACAGTTATCAACAAATGTAAACAATCTAGGCATAAATATAAGAACAGTGCAGAAGACATTTATGGAGAACTTTTTTCAGTTTTGTAGAGGGACAGACAGACACTTCTTGGGCAAGAGTCAGGCAGTAGTTTAATTACCTGGAAGTAGGGTGCAGGGGGCAGCTGATCAAACCCGACTGGACTGAGGAGTCCGAGAGTGGCCTGGAGTC
This sequence comes from Hystrix cristata, assembly GCA_004026905.1. Classification (NCBI taxonomy): domain Eukaryota; kingdom Metazoa; phylum Chordata; class Mammalia; order Rodentia; family Hystricidae; genus Hystrix; species Hystrix cristata. The sequence continues at coordinate 87,013 of PVJO010003337.1, read as the reverse complement.
CTGTGGTCAGAAGTTCACACCGTGGCGTGGGTTTGGTTGGCCATTCAACCCAACCGATCTGTGTATTCACAGATTCTGCTGTCACTTGGCTGTCATTAGGACAGTTCAAATGATTGCTTCATCTCCCTTATTTATCTTTCTTCACAAACAAATAGATTACCTTATCTGATTGTGAAAGCCTTTTTTTTTCCCCCTCAGAGAATTTTAAGGTAAAAAAACAGCATAGACTTGGTCCTCACAAATCCACAGGGGTCTCCCAGCCTCTTCAACAGAATGTAATGTAGATAAAGACGGCACTTTGGCTTCATCCAGGACAAATAGATTATGTGGTCAAATTACAGGCATCTCACGTAGCAAGGCTTCCAGTATATTTGAGTTAGGCTGCTTCTTGAATGCATGCTTCACAGAATATGACTGTGACACTGTTTCCAAAGGACCCTGCTTCATGTTACTTTACCTTAAAGCCAGAGTTTTCAGAGCTTAGACTTGAAAAAAGTTGAACTATTTGAATCACCTGAATTAGTCATAGAAACATCCCTGCTTGGGTTTTGGAGAGGAGGCAGGGAACAACCTTCAGCCAAGGAGGAAAAACAAAATTACTCCCTAAGGACTTTGACACAAACGTGGCCTTATGGAAAATATGAAAGTCTTACCTGCTAACTGTTTGTCTAGATGCTTAGGAAGGTTCAGGATACTTGGCTTTCTCTAGAAGCTAGGTTGAGCGAGTTTTCCTGAGTGTTTTGAGAATGTATGCTTTCCTGATAGCCCTTTGTCTTCTGTGTGTGGCTTAGGTGGTATTAAGGATGTGGGCTTGAGAATGGGGTGGATCCTGCCTCATTATCGACTGTATCTCAGTCTGTTATGCATTGCTGTAGCAAAATGCCTGAGACTGGGTACTTTAATAAAGAAAGGTTTATTTAGCTTGCAGTTTTAGAACTGGAAGTCCAACATTTGGCTGCCTGCCTGCTCTGGCTCTGATGAAGGCCTGTAGCTATGCCACTAACGGCACGTGACATCACATGGTGGGAATGCTAGGGCATGAGAGGGGGTGTGTCACAGGGCCAGATAGGAAGTGGGAAACCGTAGAGTGGCCATGCTGGCTCTTTTACAACAACCTGCTCCCAAGGTAACTGATCCTGCAAGACCTAACCCACTCTCGACACAGTGTTAATCCCTTCCTGGAGGTGCTTGGGACCCACCACCTTTCACCAGGTCCCCCCTTCAGGCTTCCAGTGCATGGACCTTTGGGAACAACTGAGTTTCCCTGGGAGATGTCTGACAGTGACCCACAGGACCCCACAGTAGCACTTTTATTAACTGGGTTGGTGCTTGGTACTTTAAACTTCGGTAAAATTGATTGCCTGAGGCCCGGGGGCCTCTCCTCTGGGCTTCCTCTGCCCTTCTAGCCTCAGTGTTCCCACCTGCCTACTCGGAGAAGTCAGGCTGCCCAGAAGAGGAAAGGGGGAAGTTAGGCGGCTGCAGCCCTTGCAGGTGCTCAGATCCACCGCCCTCCTGGAGTTCAGATGAAGGCCATTTTCTTTTTGTCTACAGAACACCTGAGTTCCATGCCTCACTTAGAGGTCTTGGGATTCTGAGGGCTGGGGGTGCCTGGCAGGTAATAGTGTAAAGAATTTGGTGGGTTGGAGCTCTGAACAAACTGCACATAGTGTTTGGTGGAAGACATTCATCACTAAAAAAACACTGCTGCCAAACGAAGAAAGTCTCTAGCTGCTTTTTAAAAATTCTGCCTTTGCCACCCAGTTCATATATTGTAATGTGCTTTGTTTCTGGTGTCCGGCTGCAGTATACGGGCCTCGCTGTTGGCCAGGTGTTCTGCTTTGGCTTTGTAATAATCAAATGAAGTTGCGGAGCATCCACTTCATCTGCCCTTGTGTAGATGGAGCCATCCATGGGCCCTCATCGGCATGACTGGGACCAGCTCATGGGCTTTGTGGAAGCAGATGGCACACCATGGTCAGCTTCTGGGGGAGACAGGCAGCCTTTCTCCTCACTGGCCCCTGCGACTTACCTCTGTGTTCCAGGGTTTCTGCGGCCCCCTTAAGCTTAATCTTACTTGGTGCTCCATAGTTGTCCCCTTCTCCCTGTCTACCTATCTCAGACCCTCAGGACTTAGGGACAGATGGAGGTGAAAAACCTCCAGAAATTCTTTGGGAGTTCATGATAGACTGGCACTGAGCTTTATAAAAGAAATATAAACTGTGACCTTTATTCGTGGGAGCTTCTGTTGTACATGGAGTCATACCATAGATGAAAAGCGGGCAGTAAAGTACAAAGCGAAATAAGGGTCACAGAGCGAGTCAGGCCGTGAGCTCAGGGATCAGATCACAGGATTTAGGGTCAGATCCGAACCAACCCTTCCTACCGGGTACCTCACCAAGTCTCCCTTTCTTGCTCTGGAATATTGTATTAGTCAGCTCTGTGTTACTATCATGAGCTACCTGAGATAATGAACTTCTGAGAGAAAATGTAGTCTGGACTTTTAGTCCATGATCAAGTGGCTCCATTGCCACTGAGGTGCTGCATGGCAACCACGGGGCGTGCGTGGCAAGCAAAACTGCTTATATCAAAAGCCAGCAGGGAAGAGAGAGGAAGGAGCTGCCCCGCCCAGCTCCCTCTGAGGGAAACCTGCCAGGGACCCCAGGGCTCCCACCAGGCCCTGCTCACACCACCACCCGCTGGGACCATCCTGGACCCAGCCTTTAACTCGCAGACATGTGGGGGACCCTCAACATCCCAGCTACAGCAGGAACAGAGACATAATATACCTTCCTCATAAGGTGGCTTGGGAATTAAATGAGATAATACCGTCAGGGCACCAAGTTCTTGGTATCTATGCCTACTTCAGTTTGCAGAGTGCGCAGGGAGTGTGGGGAGGAAGGTACATGAGGGGTCAGCCTTGAAGAGATGAACTTTGGGTACTGACGTTTTTGTGATCTTCACATTGCGTCAGAGCAGGAAGCAGTGGGGCATATTTGGGCAACCAGAAGAGCACCTTGCTAGAAGAGCACATGCCTCCACACAGCATTGGGAGGGACTGTGATAAGAAAATAGGCTGGAGTCCCTGGAGGGGAACTTTGACTTCTCATCTGCAGTGGCTTGAATGATGGGGCCCTGTCCAAAACTCACGCTGAAACTTCACTCCCACGGCCACAGTAGTCAGAGGTGGGGCTAATGGAGTTAGCAGCCTTCCACAAGCACTCCAGTCCTGAGGAGCACTCTTGTGCTTGGCTGCCCTTTTCACCAGTGAGAACACGTCTTAGAAGCTCTCACTTTATCCTGTAAATGCTCACTCGTGTGAAAAGTTACCATGCTGGGTGGCTACCATGCTTGGTCTGAGGGATGTGAAACCTGTGATCCCTTTTGTACGGGCCAATAACATGATGTCCAATCTGACAGGAAAACAGGTAGATTGAAAGAGAGATAGAGGTCGCCACATTCAGGTATCTTGGTAACATGCTGCAGATGGTGGCAGTGAAGATAGAGCGAGTAAGGGCTGGGTAAAGGTGCCACCTTGAAGGAGGAGTAATGCAGCAATGAGACAAGGAAGGGAAGGGTCAGGATGCCGTGTAGGTTTTATTCATGAGTGCCTCGTAGTTTGGTGTAACTGTGATAAGACTTGAGCTCTTAGGAGGAGGGTATGGTTGGGTAAGAAAATATGTAGTTTGGAGGCCTGCGTATGGTCTTTACTTTAATGTTTGAGTGTCTGTAGTTTTTCTGTTGTGTTGAAAACTGGAGTTTAAAATAATATAATGTGGCACCAGAATCCCTCCCCCGAGGGTCATTATTGTTGCTGTGTGCTTTTTAGTGATTTTCCTAGACCGATTCTGTAGAGTCTGCATTCTTGTTAGCGTGTGGCCCTGAAGTCTCTGCGTGGCTGCTTCTGCAGCATCTTACAATTGCACAGAGATTTCCCGAAATGCCTTGAACCAGCGAGCCTTAGTCTTTGTAGAGGGCGCACCTGTGTTGTGGTACGGAACAGGATCTTCTTCCCCTTGAGGTCTGAAGAGCCTTCCACGTGGATAGCGCCGAGCCTGGCTTAGCCATCCGTCTGTCCAAGAACGCGTGGGTTGCCTCCATCTTTGTTCTATTCAGTGCAACACTGCTGTGAAAATGGGTGTGCAGATACCTTGTAGAGATTCTGCTTTCAGTTCTTCTGGGTACATACCCAGGTCAATGGAAGACTGTTTTTAAGTTTTCGAGGAACCTTTCTATTCATTAGCAGCTGCACCATCTCTCTTTGCCATACCTCAGCAGTGCACATGAGTTCCAATTTGTCCACAGCCCTTTTTAAAATGAATAAATGAACATTTTGAATAAAAATTCAAAATATAAATACCACACAATTCACCTTTATTCTACCTTGCAGTGAGAATTGTTAACATTTTTTCCCCTCTCATTTTAAAAAAAAATTCAACATTGCTGGAGATCAAGTACAGTATAGTACTGAATTCTGTGTCAGTGTTAGGCTGCCCTCTAGAGGTGGAACTGGCACATCACAGCCGCTCATCAGCGCTCCCTCATCGGTTAATTACTGTGAAGGGCCACAAGTCCTGCAACTTTCCAGGATGTGTACGGCTTTCACCCAGCTAGAATAGGTATTATAAAAGCAAAAACAAAACAGGTAAACAAACAAAAAACCCAAATGCTCTCAAGAATATGGAGAAAAAGGAACTCATGCACCATCATTGGGAATGTAAACTAGTATAGTCACTATGGAGAACAATGTGGATATTTCTCAAAAAACTAAAAATAGATCTGCCGTATGATCTAGAAATCCTGCTTCTGGATGTATAATCAAAGGGAATTAAATCATCATACCAGATGATATAAACTACATGCCAGCTTATTGCAGCACAATTTACCCTAGGGAAGGTATGTAGTCAGCCTAGGTACACCCCTACAAATGGATGGATGTAGAAAATGTAGTAAAAATATACACAGTGGAATATTATTCAGCCAGAAAAAGGATGAGACCTTAATCATTTGTATTGAAATGTATAGAAGTGAAGGCCATTGTATTAAGCAAAGTAAGACAGATACAGAAAGACAGACATATACACATTCTCATATGCGGAAGCTAAAAGAAGTTGACCTGAATGTAGAATAATGATTACCAGAGGTTTGGAAGCGGGCAGTGGGAAAAGGGTGGTTGGATTGATTTGCGCATATTGTATTTATGTACAGGAATATCACACTGAGCCCCATTATTATACACAATTAATATGTGTTAATAAAAAAATAAAATCCCAGTTGATAGTACTATATTTTCCAGGTGTTTATATTTGTCTTCTTCAAAGCTCAAGGCAAAAGTTCTTCCAAAATACTCAATAAAAATTGGAATTACTATAACTGGGACAGAACATTGCCAAATGGCTGGGTGTGATGAGCGGCACACAGATTCGCTGAGCTCAGAGAGAGCATGAGGCTCTCTCTGGATCTGTCTGGATCCTCTGAACTTTGACCAGGTTTTCCCTCAGGCTGCCCTGCGTCAGGGTCCTGGAGTTGGCGGCCATCCAACAGTGTCTCTCACCTCATGCGCAGGTTGGTCTCTGTTTTCCCACGTCCTGCTTCGGGAAGGAAGGGCCTGGGGGCCAACTCACCTCTGTAGGTTCATCGTCTGGAGTCTGATCTCTGGGAGGCCATTGGCTGTGGCTGCTTCTTGCCAGTGCTTTCTGTCTCCACAGGACTGTGTCCTCCTTGCTCCTAGAGATGACCCCAGGAGGAGCCCAGGAGTACGAGATTCCTGTACCCTTTACTTATCTAGTCTGGCTCGGAGCTTTTGGAAGAAAGGCCAGACGTGTGCTGTAGATTCATAAAAAGACTTGAAGCCACACGGCTGGCCTGCAGAAGCTTGAAGCAGGCACTCTGGAGCATGTTGGTCCCTCTGTCCTGCTTCCCCAAAGACTGACATCCTTCCTGGTCTCATTGCCTGGCTTGGGCATTTAGAGACACTATACTATGCAGGGCTGAGCATGTGCCTCAGTGGTAGAGCATTTCCTAGCATGCATGAGGCCCTGGATTTGATTCATTCTGCTGCAAATGACAAATCCCCAGTTCTACATACATACATACATACGTACACGTCAAGATGCTGTGTGAGCTCAGTAGCAAGATGGTTGTGTGAGGTGGAAGTGGTGGCTAAAAAAACTTTCATGTTTTGTTTATTCAAAAGTGGCAAGAAGCAAATATGACAGGATTGATGGTGGTTAGTTCTGGATGGTAGAAATATGGGAATGTTTCTACTTTTTTGTTTCTTAAAATGTGAAAAGAAAACAGTTCTAGAAAAGTAGGGAGTGTTGTATTAATTAATTTCCTCACACACTTCTCTGTGACACCAGATGGATTTTTGGGTTGCTGTCGAGGTGGGGGTCGAACCTGGGGCCTTGTCCAGGCTCGGTCAAGTGCCCAGCCCACATGGTAGCTGCGAACAGCTTTTCAGAGCAATGAGTGTTTTTATTCTGGGCAGCACAGTTGGCTTTTACCAACATCGTGGATTCTTAGGCCGAGCCATTGCTGTATAAACTGTATGTGGAGTTCGGGACTGAGTAACTTCAGTGTGTACGATCCCCTCAGCAGGAAGCCTGTCCAGTCTAAAGCAGGAGGTACTCCGTCTTCCTTTCTGCGTGAGGCTGGATTGTGGACCTCTGTGAGGAGTGAGGGAGACAGGAAGCTGGCTCTGCAGCTGCGTCTCTGTGACAGAAATGGGACATCGTTCAGGGGACGCGAGCTGCTGACAGTCACACGACGGCTCACTAAGAGTGGTTTCTCTCAGGAGCATGATCTTTTCTGAGGTCTTGCCTTTTTAAGGCCCACCACTGTGGCGACTTCAGTGCTGGATGGATCTCTGTTGCTGCTCCTGCCCTTGCCATGGCTGCTGGCTGAGTCTTCATTGCCAACCTTCTGGTTCCCATCCAGTCAGCACAGGCTCCTGAGGGCCTGACCTGGTGGCAGGCGGCCGGTCAGCCTGTACAATCTGTCTTTGGGTCAGCTCCCATCTTGGGCCCGTTCTAGGGATGCTCATGTGGGAACCAACATGGCAGCTAGCATGGCAAGCCTGTTGGTAATGAGGTCCTGAAAGGAGACAGTGGGTTTGCCAAGGGAAAACGGAAGCCCCAGAGTCTAATGAAGCTCACAGCCTGGGCCCCGGAGGGTAGCAGTCTTCATGTGGGAGAAATGTGTGCATACGCCTCTTCTCTTTTCTCCATAGTCTGTTGGGTATCTTGAATCTTCAGCTCTTCAGCCAGTAAATTGTGCCAGTTCATCCTGTAAGTAAATCTCACTGGACAGGATTTTTTTTAATGAGAGAGACAATGTGGCTCACTAGGCAGAGTAAGCAAGTAGAGGTTCCTGTTAACCTTGCTGAAGGGAAAAAGCCAGAAGACGGTTTTCCCCCCGAGTCCTGGTCCTGGCAGCTCACATCCTTGGATGGCTATGCCGTCTGTGGGCCTTGCTTTCTCAGGCGCCAAAATGAATAGCCAAGACTGAAAAAAGAAAAAAGGAAATTTCTTTTTGTTTTGATGCATTTCACAGGTATCTAGTTATTTTTAAAGCTAAGTTGATTAGATTCAGGTGGATTCAGGTATTATCTTTTTTTTTTCAAATGGCAAAACTGGACTTCAAAAGAGTTGGTCATAGCACTGATAACCTTAAATCAGCAATGGTTTTGTTCTCTGTACACTTGAACAAAATCCAAGATGTAATTAGTTAATATTTGTGTGCTGTAAGTTTATGTGAATATTATAAATCACAGCATCACATTGAATAACTTATCAAGAAAACTTGCTTTTCCTATGAAATATAAAATATGCACTGTATCTAGGAATATTGGACCTTAAAGTCTGGCGTCCAGAGTTCTGTTCCTAGTAATACAGCAAAGTAAGTATCCTGAAAAATTCTTTCTACCTAAAAATACTTAATAATATTGGGCAAAAGTATATATTAATAGGCTTTACAAATAACGTATAGCTAGTGATATTGAGTATTTTTCCTGTTTTTGCCATTTGTATTTGTTCTTTTATTCTTTTTCCAATTTTTATTTTTTATTAGTACGTATTTGCACTACATAATGATTACATTCTTTGTGCGGAGCTGGGACATGTATATATGTTAATTCTTTTTTCGTTCTCTTCCCTTTTTTCATCCCTCTTTGCTCCCTCCATTTCTTGTCCCCCTTCTCATTTGTATTCTTTTCAGAATTTTCTGTTTAGATCATTTTCCCACTTTCATTTGTTTTTGTTTATTTTGCAATACTAGGGATTGAACTTGGGTCCTTGATATATACCAGGCAAGTGTTCTATCATTGAGCTACATCCCCAACTCCATTTGCCCATCTAAAAATTGGACTTTTATTTGCTAAGTTTTTTGGGTTCCTTGTGTATTCTGGATATTTATCCTTTGTCAGATAGATAGTTGGCAAATATTTTCTCCTATTTTGTAAGCTATCTCTTCTCTCTGTTGATTTTTTTCCTTTGCTTTGCAGAAGATTTTTAGTTTGATGTAATCCTATCTGTTTATTTTTGCTTTTGTTTCCTGTGTTTTGGGGGTCATATAAAAATCATTCCTTATATCAATGTCTTGAAGTATTCCCTCATGTTTTCTTCTCATAGTCTCAGAGTTTCAGGTCTTAGATTTAGGTCTTTGATCCATTTTGAGTTGATTTGTGCACAAGGTGAGAGGTAAGGGTGAAATTTCAATCTTCTGCATGTGGATACTCAGTTTCCCCAGCACCATTTGTTGAAGAGGCTGTTCTTTTTCCACTGTAAAGGTACAGTGATCTAGAGTTCATGTCAATTAAAGACATGAATCTTTAGATTCTGGAAGAGCAAAGTGTCCCAAGCAAGGTGAATAAAAAGTCTATCTATACCCTCATATAGCGTGGTAAAACTGTGAAACACCCAGGAACAAGATACCAGTCGTAAGGCTGTAGAGAGAAAACACCGTGCACCTATAGGTATAACACATTTCAAAACAACCATCAAAAGCCAGAGCAAGATGGAAGGATATCTGCAGAGCACAAAGAGCTCATCAGAACCTAATGACCTCATCGGAGGTGGCTTTATTACATAAGTCTTCTTACTGTATAAGCATAATTTGGACAGTAATTAACACAGGAATTCTCACATGTTCTGTCACATGTTCTATCCTGTAGTACACAGGATATATTACATGTTCTATTTGTTCTAAAAGTTTCTTAAGAACACATGGCAAGGAGAATGATGGCTTCCCCAGAGATGTCCATGTCCCCATGCCTGAAATCTGTGATTATGTTACCTTTCATGGCTAAAGATATGGGTAAATGAGGTTAAATGAAGGATGGCAAGATGGGGAGATTATCCTGGTTTATCCAGTGTGTTAGCCAGCTGTTTCTCACTGTAACAAATACCTGAGACAATCAGTTTACAAAGAGGAAGAGTTTGTTGGCTTGCTGTTTTGGAGGTTTCATTCCATGAAACCCAAATGCTTTGGCCTGTGTTGGCACAGTGCTTCGGAGAGGGGGCCAGTGGAGAAGGAAGCCCATTTACATCATGGCAGCTGGAAAGTGGAAGGGAGAGAGAGGAAAGGCCTTTGTCCCTTTATCTCCTTTGAGCACACACATCCAGTGATCTGAGACTATACTCCACCTCCTTAAAAGTTGCCACCATTTCTTTTTATACTGGGATTGAATGCAGGGCTTTTACACTGAACTACGTACTGAGCCTTTTTAATTTTTTAATTTTGAGACAGGGTCTTGCTAAGTTGCTAAATTGTCCAGGCTGAGCTCGAACTTGGGATCTTCCTGCCTCAGCTTCCCAGAGTGCTAGGATTATAGGCTTGCACCATCACACCTGCCTAGTTTCCACCATTTCTCAATAGTACCAAGCTGGGCACTAGGCCTTTAACACATGGGCCTTTGGGGGCACATTTCAGACCCAAACCATAGCATCCAAGTTGGCTCCATATGGAATCACAGGGGCCCTTATGTGGAGGAGGAGGAGGCAAAAGGTGGAGGGACCCCGAGCTGTGGGACGCCGGCAGGTTCTGGGAGCTGGAAAGACAAAGAACAGATTCTACCTGTCAGCCCCCAGGAGTTCACCCTGCCCACTCAGCTGTTAGCCTTGTGGAGATTTCTAATCCCAGAGCTGTCACATGGTACATTTGTATTGTGTAAGCCACAAAACAAAAGTTTCTGGTAATGCGTTACAGTAGTGCTAGGAAATTAATACAACACCTTTGTTCAAATGTAATTTCCGTACCATACAATCAAGTCATTTTAAAATACACAATTTAGTGTCTTTATTATATTTACAGAGTCGTGTAACCTAAACACTTTTGGAAGATGAGTCAGAAGTGTTCTGCGAAATGAAAACTAAGTGAGCTTTGTGTCAGGTTTTGCAGTCTTTGTTCCTGGGGCTTTGCGGCCTGTGCCTAGCGCCTGCTCACAGCCCACTGCGGACGGTCAGCTTTGCCCTTCCTTTTTACCTTAGTGGGGAACATTTTCTTGTGACCTTTTCTGTTCTGTTTCCCTCAATAGTGTTTCAAGTACATAGTTTCCAGATTTACCCCAAACTGGTTCTTCCTCGATTTTAGCTGTCAAATGTATATATCTCTAAATTTCTAATCTGTTCCCAAGATGCCACAGAACCTCTACAGCTTAGATAAATTTCCTGATGAATGGATAAGAAATGTATTTTTTTGTGTGCATTTCTCATGAACTGACTTTATAAGCCTCTCATCTGTTCTATATGCCTCCATGGTGGGGGGGGGTGGTCAGGGATTTTGGTTGTCCCACCGTGAGTTGTTTTGTGTTTGATGACATCTGAGGAGGGACTTCTGATCCTTCTGATCATCCAAAATAAGCCATTTTCTGGCCTGTTTTATTTTATTTATTTTTAGTGGTGCTAGATATTGAACATAGGGCCTCACATGTGCTCGGCAAGTACTCTGCCACTGAGTTACATTCTCCCCACCACATTTTAACATTTTAAAGTATGTGTGTGTATGTGTGTGTGTGTGTGTAGATATAAATCCCTATCTATATATCCTGTGTGTGTGCACGCGTGCACACACACACACACACACACACACACACACACACACATCTTAGTTGATAAACTACCAATCTCCCAAATGACTTATATGAGAAAAATGTCATGCATACTCTCCCTCTTAAAAAACTCAAGTCTAAGCCCCATTGACCTACATTTTCTTTTAGCCTTTTTATCCCTTAGGCAGGAGACACTGCCTTCCTGGTCTGTGGGGGACTCATGATCTTTTCCACAAAGATTGTTTTTGCTGAAGATAATATAGAAACTCATTTATACTTTGGCATATCCCTTTTTCAGTAATGACAGTGACCTCTGTTATACCTGAAACCAATCACAAATGCATAGCATTAAGGAAGAGAAGAAATGAAAATCGAAGCAAAGCACATCCTTACAGTGTGGCAGCTGGCCCGGCTCTTGTGGCTGTGCCACGGCGCTCTCCTGTTGGGTCTACGTGGCCTCATGGACCAATGCCCTCAGACCAGGTTGCGCTTAGCCATGACAGGAGACTAGCAAGACTGCTTCACAGATCTGTCTAAGCATGGACAAAACCACAGTCACTATGTGACTTATAAATACTGGTCTGTCTCCCCTCCATCTGGTCTGTCTCCCCTCCATCTGGAGAAGATTTGGTGAGGTTCCCAATCTTCCAGTCGCCCTTGCTTTCTGACAGCGTCTGATGCACTGAGCCCCACTTCCTTCGGCCTCCCGCCGATCTCCCGGCCAGAGTCCAAGTCTGGGGCCAGCTCCTCTCGGGTCCCCTCTTCCTGAGAAGCCTGGCTGAGCGCCCTGTGCTCCTCTCCCTGACTCTGACAGAGCCCGTGTGTCCCCTGCTGGCTTTTGGCTGAAGGACATCATAGTTTAAAGAAAAACCATCACAGGATGATAAGCATTGTACGACCTCACTCCTGTGTACAGTCCGGAACAGGTGATCTCGTGGAAGTCAGCCGATGGCGGGCAGCAGGGGCTGGGGGAGCAGAAGGGAAGAGGAGGGCTGGGCAGTAGGCCCTGAGTTGTAGCTGGGCAGGAGCGAGACGATCCGGGGTGCTATTGCATGGTATCAGGACTACAGATAACGGACTGTGTCCTTTTTTTTTGAAAAGCTAGAGGGATTGTGAATGTTTTTATCATAAAGAAATGATAATTGTTAAAGGAGATAGATATGTTCACCCTGACTTGAACATTCCATATTGTGTACATGTACCAAAACATCACACGAGACCCCATAAATAGGTACAATTTTTGTTAGTTAAAAAAAAGATTGAAAATTATGATATAAAATGATTGTACTTGGCTTGCTGGTAAAAATTCCACCGACTACTTTGGAAGGCACAACTGTTGTTCCCTAGGCAACTGTGTATGTGTGTGTGTGTGTTTGTGTACAGATTCTACCTGGTTCATTTAGTGCTTCTTGATTATAAGCAGAATTGGCTACAAATTATAATGTGTGTCTCAGTGCAAAAGTACAAATGTGAATGCAGGCCTCCTTGTTCATACTTTATGGAGAACTGTAAGAGGGTGACACACAGTATTACGTCCAGCCGGGCCCTCTGTGCATGGGCCCTGTGTGACTGCCCTGGTCACACACCAGGAAATAGGCCCCGATCCTGAGACGCGCTCTGTCTGTCGACTCTTCCATTCCAGGGGCTGACCCCAGGGTAAGGACGAAGAACCGGTTTTCCAGTCCTCTTCAGCCCCACTCAGTGGGCCTTGTTTTATCCTTTATTTTTCACAAATTTAATTTAAACAGTTGAAAATTGTGGTAAAGCACCCGTAACATGATTTATGATCATAACAGTTTTTAAGTGCGCAGTTGAGGGGCATCAAGTACATTCACATCGCTGTGCAGACATCACTGCCGTCCGTCTTCAGAACTTTTCTGTCTTCTCAAACTGGAACTTTGTACTCATTGAACACTGACTGTCATTCCCCAAAACTCTCTGCCCCTGGGAACCATTATTCTCCTTTCTCTCTCCGTGAATTGGACTACTCTCTATGCTTTTCATCAGTGAAATCATACAGTATTTGTCCTTTTGTGTCTGACTCATTTCACTCAGCATAACATCCTCAAGGTTCATCCATGCTGTGGTGTGTGTCAAGACTTCCTTCCTCTCTTTGGCCGAATAATATCCCATTGTGTGTAGTACAACACTTTGGTTGTTTTCTTTTGTTTCATCCATCCACAGACCCTTCCGTTGCTCCCACTCTTGGCTATTGTGAGTAGTGCTACTATGAAAATGGTGGACCAAAGTCTTTTTGAGACTCTGCTTTTGGTTCTTTTGGCTCTGTACCTGAAGTAGAGTTTCTGGGTCATGTGGTAATTTGATTTTTAACTCCTTGAGGAATTTCCATACCTGTTTTCCACACAGGCTGCACTACCAGTGCACAAGGGTTCCACTTTCTCTGTGTCCTTACAATACTTGCTATTTTCTGTGTGTGTGTGTATGTGTGTTTTTTGACAGTAGTGTCCTAATGGGTGAGGTGGTATTTCATTGTGATTTCAATTTGCATTTCCCTGAGAAGCAGTCACATTGAGGTTTTCTTCTGAATTTATTTTTGATTACTTAAAGTGACTACTCTCTTTCTCTTTCCAAGAAAGGAGATGAAGTTGCTGGAGCAGTTGGGTTCCCTGAAAGGCGCCCTGAGTGTGGAAGAGCAGCTGTCACTCATCAGTGGCTGCTCCAGCATCGCAGAAGCAGTAGAGGGAGCCATGCACATTCAGGTGAGCAGGGACCTTGGCTCCTGTCTGTGGGCACAATTGCTTCCGTCCTACCTGGAAAGACAGGGCAAGGTAAAAAGGCAGGGGTGGTGTGGACACCGTGAGCCCTCAAAGTCAGAATCTTGTTTTGTCTGGTAGGAAGAAGGGTCCTCAAAACATCCCCATAGAGGTTCTCAGCAGACTACTACAATAAGGTTATAACTTGGCGGTATTAGATTCGAGCAAAAACAGGCATTTTGGACTGCTAACACTACTTTGTTTTATCAACTTCAGACATGAAATATTATTTTCTTGTTCTTATATATAATTAAATAAAAACTTAAATCTCCTAAAAGAAAGTCTTTCATTTGTGTTTAGTCTTTCCAGCAACGTTGCTTAAGTAAAGCAGTGTCTTCACGGGCACTGTTACCTGGGCTTGGGGCACTGGGGCAGCTCAGGGGCTGGGATGGAGCTTGGCAACCATGCCAGGAGTCTGTCCTGCAGTCCTGTGCCACAGGCGCCCCTGCCCTGCCCAAGATCCCGAAGCATAATGCTGGCTTCTGAAAGGGCACACTTACTGCTGCAGGCTTAAGTAAATTCACCTAAAACTCATTAAAGAGTCATTATTCCCAGTTCCCCTCTTTGACATTTTGTATTCTGAGAGTTGAACATTTCATGTTGTTCTGGGATGATGTGCTAGCTGGGAATTTGGGAGCAAGCCAAAGACCGTGTGTGGTTTACGGTCAGCTACTGTTCTTAGATTAAGGTCAGAATTGGGGAGACAGAGGTTCTAGGTCTTGGCTTTACAGTTTCTCTAGTATCTTTAGGAAATATGCACCAAGACAGAACATACGGTGAGGACTGTTTTTAATGCCTCTTCTCTTCCCAGTATGCAGAGTACCCTCTTACCTGTACTGACTGTAAGTCAGTACAGTCCAAAAATATGATTTGTTTTGACTCTTTCAAGAAAGAAACCGCATTCATGTAACTTCTATAATAGTATATTATTGTAATTGTTCTAGTTTATTACTTATTGTTGTAAATCTCTTACTGTGCCTAGTTTATAAATTAAACTGTCATGAAAAAAATATAGTATGTGTAGGGTCAGTACTGCCTCCAGTGTCTGGCCTGCGCCGGGGTTTCCAGCGTGCTCTGCGGATAAGGGCTGGAGTCCTGTCTCTGTCCCCCAGTTCAGGGCAGGCCGTGTAAGGCTGCGGGACCTGCAGAGAACCAGAGGGCCCCTGCAGTCTGTTCCCTGGCACTGAAGTCATGGGGCAGCTGAGGCCTTGCTTCCGGTGAGCACGGGAACTGTCCAGTTCTGGACGGGGCAGAGAAGCCTCTTCAGCAAGTGTGCTCTTCTTCTTGGGCCTCCAGGGGAAGCAGCAAAGTCAGCTGGGTATCCCTTGCCATGGAGCAGGTCGTTGGACTGCACTGGGTCAGGTGGCCTTGGGGCACTTTGCATTTGGCACCCGTGTGGTTTTGACAAGTTTCTTACTCTGTAGTCCCCACTTCCTTATCTGTAAAATGAAGTGATGGCCACAGCCCCGGGACCTTCTCTTTTTCTCTTTTTCTTTTCTTTTCTTTTCTTTTCTTTTTTTTTTTTGAGGCAGGGTCTGGCTGTGTGGCAGGCTGTCCTTGAACTCACCATGTAGCTCAGGCTGGCCTCGAACTTGGAGCCATCCTTCTGCCTCAGTCTCCCAAGTGCTGGGATGACAGAGGATTTCTATCAGAACTCGTATCTAAGGTGACTCTCCTGAAAGACAAGCCTCCATTTTTCCAATGAAGGATTTTTACAAACTCTATTAATGGTTACTTGGATAGTCCTCCTTCAGTGCGCAAGATCCCAAATCAGATGTGCAGGACCCTTATGTAAAATAGCAAAGTATTTGCATAGACCCTGAACACATTCTCTTTGCATCATCATCTCTAGATAAATTATAATACCTAATCCAATGTAAATAGCAGTTATACTGTATTGTTTGGGGAATAATGACAAGAAAAGTTGTCTGTGGGTGTTCAGTGCAGATACAATTATTTCCCGGATATTTTCCATCCTTGGTTAGTTGAATCTGTGAATACAGAACCACAATGTGGAGGCCCAACTGCGGATAATATTTAAATGATAAAAATGGTGTATTATATATACGTATTTGTCTAGTTTAGTTACAGAGTAGGGGCTGAAATACAAATATGTCACGTATTACTGTGATAATCACAAGATGCTTTGCTTCGGACTCTAGTCTGGCCTCTCTAGCTCCAGTGTGTTTTTCGTTAGAGTTGCTTCTTGAATGTCTCTAACCAGTTTCTCAGTTCGTGGGGTCTTTGCTTCCTTAGAGCTATTCACTCCATGGGGCTTTTTGAATCCATCTGTGATGTTGCCATTGGTAATTTTATCCACATCCTTCATTACTAAATCTCAAATGTGTAGTATATCTTTCCCTCTGTAATAGGATACTTGTGGTTCCAAAGCGTGACAAACTTGCTGTGCTACTTTTTTTTCTAAAGCCATCTTTATAAAGCTTATTTACAAATTTCCCATCACTAGCAGGTGTGAAATCATGCCCCAGGAATAATGAAAATATCTGTGTTAGTTTGTCTTTGAGACAGGATCTTGCTACGTTGCCTGGGCTGGTCTCGATCTCTTGAGCTCAAGTGATCCTTCTGCCTCAGCCTCCGAATGTTCAGACCAGAAGCACGAGCCACTGTGCTCAGCTTGTGTTAAGTTTCTTTGCCCTTCCCGTTTTTAAAAAATAGATTATCAATGATTTCTGTAAACATCTAAAACTGAATGATTGAATTAGTTCAGGCTAATGTGTCTTTTCAAATAGTATAGTGTTTTTCAAAAAATGGAAAACCCTCCATTAATATGAGAACATCAAAATGTCTTGAGTATAAGGTGAGTCCTTCTTTAGAGGGATGGTTTTGGCATATGCTACTTTATAAGGTATTGAAAGTGCTTAACACATAGAAAAAGCTCCATAAATGGTCATTATTTTATGATATGGGCTGTTGTGTAGTTATGGTAATGAACAAATGATACCGAGCAAAATAAGGGTGTTTCATGCACAGTAGGTGCTGAAAATTGCCATTTCTCTGGGGTCTGTCGCTGTGTGACAGGTCAGGTGAATGTGCTTACGTGTTGACGCATCTGTTTTGTAGAACAGCACTGAGCCAGGTGGTGGGAGAGGAAGTTGAAAAGGCGCAAACTCCACTAGGTTAGTTCCCCTGAGACGCTGCATCCTTCAGAAATTGCCTCTCCAGAACCACAGAGAGGGATGGGATGGGAGCAGTTCTGACCCACAAGATCGGGAAGGTTTAATGAGTGTAGACTGGAGCTCACCTTGCTTTGGCTGGTGGATTTTGGGGAGTGGGGGCGACGGAGTAGGTGCTGTGTCTCAGAGATAAACGGGGATGACGAAGGACCTGTGCGTATGTCCCAGGCACCTTCAGGAGGTTGGTGAGGTTGAGGTTCAGGCCCACTAGGTGGAGGAAAAGACTGAAGGTAAAAGAGGAAGCCAGTTCAGAATACTTTGAATGTAAACTCAAAGAGCTACACAGATGAAGCGAATTAATGTTTACAGCGTGTTTAGAGTAATACACGACACATAGCAGCACTAGTCAAGTGTTTTCTGAAAGCAGTTTTTCAGGTATCAATCTATATCCAGATTCGAATTCTCCAAGGAAGGTGTTCAGTGGAGGAGGGAAACTAATCAGACGTTTCACTAGTGCAGATTGGTGGCTCATCTTAAGTTTACCAAGCAAATAAATAAAAACCCCAAAGCAAAACCTACCTAGTGCTATACCACATGCCTTTCAAATTATATTAGTGTTTCTAATAATCCATGAATATTAAACTGTATCTTGAAGGATTAACATCTGTATGTTATAAAGAAAGTTTAGGAAAATCTTGCTTAGATCCGTTATTCCAAAAGATTTAATACTTTATGTATTTCTTTCCATTTCTCTTATTTTTTCTCTATTATAATTCAGATTGTACTGTAAATAGATTTTTTTGTATTACGGTTTTTATTTAAAACTGAGAACATTGTGTGATTCACTTAAAACTATATCAGATAGAAGAAGTATAATATTTGGACTTCAAAAAATTTAGTGATGGCTGGGGATTTAGCTCAGTGGTTAAAGTGCTTTCCTTGAAAGTACAAGGACCCGAGTTCGATCCCCAGCACCAAAAAAAAAAAAAAAAAATTAAAAAATAAAATTTAGTGATACTTATCATTTGATATCAAACCCAAAGAACCTTCCATGTAACCATCCCATTAAAGCTGAATTCCAAAAGCCCGTGGCTTCTGCTCCCGTGGACCAGGGGCACCTCCTCATCTTAGCATCTGCCGATTTCGTCTTGGCATTTTATGCAGTACTGGGTTGGAACTCTGGGCCTCCCACAAGCGCTGTATCCTCAAGTGACATTTCAGCCCCAGAGGCTTCTTTTTTCTGATTTACACAAGAAAAAGTTCTCCTTGTAGAAACATTCATATAAGCTACTTGGACACAGTTTTCTGATGAAAAGGTTATTGTTATTAACTTAGGGAATTGTTCAAAAGTAGGCAGCAGTGCCTGAGGGATGGACACACACACACACACAGATAGCTTGCCACAGTTCAACTAAAAATAATCCCACTGCAGGGCTTGCTACATTCCTGGGGTCACAGCCCTGGCCACATAAGAGCATTTGTCCCCGACAGATTATTTTCTGCCCAAACCCCAGAGTGGGTTACCCCATGGGTAACAAGGTTTCCTAACACTATGCTGAAATGCAGGAGCATGCAAGAAAGAAACCTGAATTTCTAGAACATAGTGCAATTTTGAAATCAGATCTTGCCTGGCAAGAAAATCTGCTATGCTGAAAAAGGCAGCGTGTCTAGCAGCATGGACTTGGAGAGAGTTAGGGCTCTTCGGCTGCAACCTGGAGGCACTCTCTAGTTTCCTGAACTCAAGACCTGAGATCACAGTAGCTGGTAGGAGCCATGGTGATGGCTCATCAAGCTGTGAAGTGTAACTGGAGGATCACAGCTGAAATCTAGAAGTACAAATTATATCATCCACTTAGGCAATCAGAGTTTGCATCTAAACTTCACCTAAATTTACAATTTGGAAAATTCTGGTCATTTTAATAAGGACTCTCAAGCACTGTTAGAAATCGTAAGAGGCTGTGTTTCTAAACAGCACCATTTGTGAAGTGTATGTGTTTTCTTAGCGATTAGAAGTTTTGTGGACTTTGGCCTTAGCTGCTAGGGTTCACAGCCATCCTCTTGATAGGGGTTCTTGGGGACAGTCGGTAGCATGTTACATGAGACAGCCAGTTCTCAGAATGTATAGGACTGTGCATTGAAACTGAAGCACCACCTTTCCTCTTGTGTTTTCATAAGTTTTTTCCATAAAATCAGGTTTACTAAGATATAATTTATATGTAAAATTTATATGTTTTAGTGTTTCATGCTGTACATTGACAGATACATTATACAGTTAGCCCTCCATGCTTGTGGATTCTGCCAACTGTGGATCCAAAATATTTAGGGAAAAAATTATGTGTGTCTTGAATATGTGCAGACTGACTTCTTTCTTGTCATGATTTCTTCAATAAGATAGCACTGCAATTATTTAATAGGCTTCATATTGCATTAAGGGTATCCTAAGCAATCGAGAGATGATTTAAAGTATCTGAGAGGGTGCATAGGTTTTGTGCAAATACTGTGCTGCTTTATGTAAGGGACTTGCACATCTGCAGATGTTGGTACCATGAGAGGCCCTGGAACCAGTTCCCCCAAATACAGAGACTGTGTCACATAACCAGCCCTGCGGTCTGGCCTTTGAGGACTTCCACTACCCTGCAGTTCCCTGCTTCTCCTCTGAAGTTCATCTCCTTTCCCCTTTCTGAGTGTGAGTCACCACTGACCTGGCTTGTCCCTGTGATTTTCTTTTCCAGAGTGTTGTATAAAAGGAAATCATACATTATGCAGCCTTTTGAGTTGGCTTCTCTCAAAGAGAAAAATGAATTTCACATTCAGGCATGTTACTTTTATCAATAATTTGTTTCCTTTTATTGCTAAGAAGTATTTCATTGGATAACTGTACCACAGTATCTGTTCATTCACCAGATGAAGAACATTTAGATTTCTGCCATTTTTAGCAATTGTGAATAAATCTGAAATGAGCGTGTGCGTGCAGGTTTTTGTATGAATGCTTATTTTTATTTCTCTGGGTAAATACCAAGGAGTGGAATTGCTAGAGCATATGGTAAGAATATGTTTGTCTTCGTAAGGAATAAAAAAAACCCTGTTTTCCGAAGTGGTTATGCCGTTTTGTGTTCCCATTTTTGCTCTGCACCCTTGGGGCAATATCAGGGTGGGTTTACCCTATTCTAGTGTGTATGTAAAACTGGGTCTTCTGGGCATGGTGGCACTTGCCTGTAATGCCAGCACTTGGGGAGGCTGAGGCAGGACGAGGCGAGTTCAAGCCCAACCTGTGGCAACTTAGCAATTTAGCAAGACCCTGTCTCAAAAGAAAAAATAGTAGAGGGCTGAGGATAGCTCGGTGTGAAGGCTCTGGGTTCAATTCTTAGTATCACGATTTTATTATTTAAAGTTTTTTTCCCATTACTAAATTTTGAGAGTTCTTTATACATTGTGGGTAAAAGTCCTGTACTAGATATGCACTTTGAAACATTTTTCTCTCACTATTTTTATGATCAAAATTTGTATTTGATCTGACACAACAGTTTTAAATTTTGGTGAAGTCCTCTCGAAATTATTTTCTTTTATGAGTTATGCTTTTTCTGTCTTATATTTGGAATATCTATCTAATCAAAGGTCACAAAGATTTTTCTCCTGTTTTCTTCTAGAGGTCAAACCTATAAGCTTTGGGTTTTAGACAAGGTAAAAGGTCATTCTGTAGTCCCTGTATTATTTTTTTAAAGATTGTCTTTTCCATTGAAATGTCATGAACCTTTGTTAAAAATCAACTGGTAGTGTGTGTGAGGGCTTATTTCTGGACTGATCTGCATGTCTGTGATACCTTGTTTATAGTAAACCTTGAAGCCAGTTAGTGTGAATTTTCCAAATTTGTTTTCGAAATAGTTGCTTTATATTTTAGAATCAGCATATCAATTTCTAAAAAGAGAAAAGAACGGAAGAAAAAAAGGAAGAAAAATAATTCCTGCTGAAATTTTGAACAGGTTTCCAGTGAATTTATAGATCAGTTTAAGTGATAATTGTCATATTGACAAAATTGAGCTTTCTAATGAACGTATTATATCTCTCCATTTACAGGATTTAGTCTTTAAATATTTCTTTCATGTGTTTTACAGTTCTCATACAGATCTTTTATGTGTTTTGTTAGATATATACATATGTATTTAATCGTTTTAATGCCATTATAAACACCACAGTAAAAATTCTCAATTTCCAGTCATTACTATATAGAAATGCAATTGCTAAGCCAGGTGTGGTGGCACATGCCTGTAATCCCAGCAGTTGGGAGGCTGAGACAGGAGGATCGCTGTGAGTTTGAGGCCAGCCTGGGCTACATAGTGAGTTCAAATCCAGTGTGAACTTCATAGTGAGACCCTGTCTCAGAAAAAAACAAAAACAAAAACAAAACAAAAAAAATCCCAAAGAACAGTTAAGTTTTGCATATTGACTTTGTATCTTACAACCTTGCTAAACTCACTCATTAGTTCTACTAGGATTTTTTGGAGTTTTTGGATTTTCTGTGTAAACATTCATGTCTGTTTAAGTCATATCAATATATATAAAATTAGTAGTATTTCTTCTCTTACAATTGATATGACTTTCATTTATTTAGTTTTAGCCTATTGAACTGGCTAGTCTGTCTAGTGCTATTGAATAGGAGTATGAAATCAGATACCTGCCTTATTTCTGATTACTACAGGGAAAGCATTCTTTCCACTGCTAATTATGATGTCAGAGTTCTTTTTTTTTCTTTTGGATGCCTTTTATCAGGTTAAGGAAGTCCCCTTTAATTCCTAGTTTGTTAAGATTTGGTACTATGAATGGATGTTGAACTTTGAATTTTGTCAAATGTATTTTCTTTGTCTACTAACATGACCTTGTAGTTTTTCTCCTTTATTCTGTTGTTATGGTGATTTTTTTCTGCCAGGTGTTTGGGATTCAACCTAGGACCCTCCACATATGGTGAATGTTACTGGCTTATTTCAGAGTCTTGAACAAACCTACATGCCCAGAATCAACCTCATTTGGTCATAATGGTTTATCCTTTTGTACTTTCTGAGTTCAATTTGCTAATATTTGTTGAAGAGTCTTATTGGTCTGAAGTTTTACTTTCTTGTCATTTTTCAGGTGGTTTTCCTATAAGACTGGTTTTAGAAATGAGTTAGAAAATATTATCTCCTTTTCTGTCTTCTGGAAGAGATTGTGTGGAATTGATTTTAATTCTTTTTAAATGTTTTATAGAATGCCCCAGTGAAACTATCTAGGCATCAAGTTTTATGGGCTGAAAGACTTCAAAGAATTCAATTTTTTTTTTAGTAGATATAGGACTATTTGGGTTATCTATTTCTATCTGTGTAAACTTTGAAAGTTTGTATTTCCCAAGGAATTTTGCCATGTCATCCAAATTTTTGGATTTACAGGAAAAACTTTATTGGTAACATTTCTTTATTGTCCTTTTAATGTCTAGAATTTTTATTGGTATGTCTTCATATTTATGTTATTAATTTGTGTTTCTCTTTTTTTTTCCTGAAGTAATTTATCAGTTTTGCTAATATTTTGAAAGAATTAGCTTTTGGTTTCAATTTTTTATCTCTATTATTATTTATATATATATTTTATCTTTCACTGATTTCTGCTATTAGCTTTATTTTCTTCCTTCTGCTTCTTTTGGATTTGTCTTCCTTTTCTAAGAAAATTTTTTCTTAGAAAATTTTATAGGTTTAAGGCCTTTTTTTTTTTAGTGTAAGCATTTAATATACATTTTCACTGTTGGAGCTGCTTCCCACAAATTTTGATTATTGTTGTTACTGCTATTGAATTAAAAGTACTTCCTAATTTCCTTGTGACTTACTCTTTCACCCATAGAAAACTTACAAATGTGTTGTTTAATTTATAACTTTTAGGGTGCTTTCCAGATATCTTCTGTTATTGATTTTTAATTTAATTTATGGTCCAAGAACATGCTTTATATTATTTCAATTCTATTAATTTGTTAAGATATGTTTTATAACCCAGCATATGACCTACCATGGCAAATATTTTATATACAGTTGAAAGGAATGTGTATTCTGTTATTATTGGATGGAGGAAACAATAATATCTACTGGCCAAGTTGCTTCATAGTCTGGCTCAGGATTTTTCTATCTTAATGGATTTTCTGTCTACTTATTTTACAATTGAGAGACAAATGGTAGTCTTCAGCTATAAGTATGCATTCATTTTTCAGTGAATCCAAACCAAGGATATAGTTGGATCTTGCTTTTATATCCCATCTGACAGTTTCTGTTTTTTAATTAGTGTTTAGTTCATTGAATTTAATGTAATTATAGATTAGGTTTGATTAAAACATACTATCTTGCTTAGTGTTTTCCATTTGTTCCTTTTTAAATATCTCTTCATCCTCCTTTTTGGCTGGATTTTGAATTGAGTATAATTTATCATTCCATTTTTATTGATTGACTTGTTATTTATACTTAATTTTCTGATAATTACCATAGGGCTTATAAAATTATTTTTAAATTAACTGCGATCTCCATGTATTATGTAAGAACCTTACAACAATATGCTCTCAATTTCTTCTATATTTTGTACTAATGTTATCAGATTCTCCTTTTACACAAGCTATAACACAACATAGTTTTCTTTATACCATCAACTTTTAGCACAATTAAAATTAAACTTTGTGACTGGGGACTTAGCTTAGTGGTAGAGCGCTTGCCTAGCAAGCACAAGGCCCTGAGTTCGATCCCCAGCACCAAACCAACCAAACAAACACCCCCCCCCCAAATTTAAAGTGTTTACCTGCATTTTCACCATCCCAACCTCCTTTTTTGTGTGTATAAATTGAAATTTCTCTTGGTATCGTCCTTCTTTCTAAAAGACTTTATGGTTTCTTACAGGGCAGGTCTGCTTATAAAGAATTTTCTCTGCTTTTGTTTAAGCAAAGATTTTTTTACACAATTTTTCTTCATTTTTAAATGACTCTTTGGTCTGTGTGGAATTTTCTGGTAAAGTTATTTTTTTCTTCCTCTTTCAGTTTAAAGATGTCACTGGATTATCTCCTGGTTTGCATAGTTTCTGACAAGTTTGCTTTAATTGTTATCTTGATTTCTCTCAGTATGATGTATCCTTTTTTCTCTGTCTCACATCAAGATTTCCATGTTTGATTTTTAGCAGTTTGAATGTGGGGTGTGTGTGTGTGTGTGTGTGTGTGTGTGTGTGTGTTTGGTGTTTGTACTGCTCAGTGTTCTTGGATGACCTTGTTGGATTTGTAGATTTGTTTTTGTTGGAAATATCTCTTCAAATCTTTTTCTGCCTTATTTTCTCTTCTCATTCTGGGATTCCAATTACATATGTATGGGCATATGTTTTCTGCAAACTTTGGATGGTCTGTCACTACCACCTTTCCTTTTTTTTTTTTTTTTTTCCTTTGTGCTATGGTTGGGTTATTTCTGTTGCTCTAACTCCAGTTTTGTTGAGTCTTTCCCTGTCTCTGTACAGTCAGCTAATGAGCCAGTGTATGTTATTTGTTGCTGTGTAACAACACATCACCCTAAAACTTAGTGGCTTAAAGTGACCATAAACATAACATTATGTTGTGAATTCCTTGACTGACTAGATCTGGCTTAGTTTTTTCTTGACATTGATGCCCACCAGGCTGCTTTTATCCAGGGCTTGGTTTGGCCAGAGAGACCATTCTCAAGATGGATCCTTCAACTGGCTGCCTGATTAGTACAAAGGAGCTCACAGCCCCACCCCTTGTGGACTATTGCATAGATCTGGAGCTTCTGTAGACTTCTCCTCAGGGGTAGAGCTCACAATATTGCCCCCTGTGGACCATTCCATAGGTCTGCTCGAATGTCTTCATGGCATGGTGGCAGGTGAGTGACCTTGGAGACCACATGGCAAAAGCTGCAATGTCTCCTACGACCAACTCTTAGAAGTCATAAGGAATCATTCCTATAGTATCCTACAGGTTATGCAAATGAGCCCAATTCATCATTGCAAGGGCATGAATTCCGGAGGTGGGGATCACTGGGGGCCATCTTGGAGGCTGGTCACCACAGTCAAGCCAGTGTTTATGTTTGTTACTGGCATTTTCTTTTCTTGCATTTTTGTTTGATTTTTTTCTTATACTTTCTATCTCTCTACTGAAATTCCCTATCTATTCACTTTTCCACTAGAACACTTAACATATTGGCTCAATTTCTTGTTTGATAGTTCTAATGTCTGAGTATTTCTGAGTCTAATTCTGTTGACTGTTTCATTTCCTGACAAGGGATGATTTTTCGTGTGTGTGTGTGTGTGTTTTTGTTGGTTTTTATGTGTGCGTGTGCATGCGTGCATGTGTGTGTGTGTGTTTATGTTTCTTATAAATTTTCAGTGAACGTTCATATCACTTTTCCTGATAAATTGTTCATGTGGGGAACTGAGTCAATCTGCTTACAAAGTCAGATGCAGTTATATTTTGTTGTTTTCATCATTACTACAGGCCCTGCTGCCAGCTTCAAACATTTCTGTATTGTGCTTTGAGGAGGTAGGAACATATTCCTATTCCCTCAGCTTCCTACCTTTCTTTTGCTGTCACCCCATAGAAGGGATCTCTATCCTAGCTCTTGTTCCTCCCCAAAGAGAGGCTGCTGCTGCTGCTGCTTATTGGTCCAGCTTCTGTCTTAGGCAACTACTGTATGCCTTGACTTCTGGAATAGAGCCTTCTTGGTAGTTCTGCCTCTTTTCTCTCTGAAACCTGTCTTAGCTAATCTCTTATTGCTGGACATAATACCTGGCACCCACAACTTAAAGGAGGAGAGGTTTATTTTGGCTCAAATTTTGGTCCATGTTTGGTGACCTCCAGAGCAGAAATAGGATGACAGAAGAGCATGGCAGAGGAAAAGTTGCTCAATTTATGGCAACCAGGATGCAGAAGGAGATGGGAGAAGCTGGGATAAGAATATACCTTTCCAAGTCACATCTCAGTTACCCACCTTCAACGAAGGCCCAACTTCTAAAAGTACATTTAGCTACTGAGCTAATCAGTAGATGAATCCACTGATGAATATGGTACACACATGATCTAATCACCTTCCACACATATGGGGGACATTCTACATCTAAACCATAACAGACGGTCTGCCCTGACTGTCTGAAAGACTTGTGTCCATCTTATCATGCCAAATGCATTTGTTCCATCTCTGAGAGCACCAGTCTTATCAGTTCCAGCACTGCTGAAAAGTCTAACTCCAAAGTCTCTTGTCAGACCCAAGGCCAACTCTTAGCTGTGAGCCCCTGTAAAAATCAAAATGAAAGTTAAACACTTCCAGCATACAATGGCACAGGGTAAACATTCCTGTTCCAAAAGGGAAAAATAAGGGGATAGAGAAGAATGAGACAAAGAAAGACCAAAACCCAGCAGGATGAACATTAAATCATATAATTCCACGTTCAGCACCTGGGGCAAATCGTGGCAAGATGTGAACTCCAGAGGGCTTGGTTGGCCCCACCCCTACAGCATGGCCAGTTATAGTCCTCATAGCCTCTGTCTTAGAGTGACTGTCGCCTGTGGCTTTTCTCAGATGATGTTCCACATTCCTGGCATCTCCAACTTCCTGGAGTCCCCACTCAACTTTTAGCTTCATTCTCACTACTTCATACATTGTCCTCTCAGAGGCATATTACCTGGCCTCCTATATCTTCCTTTGAAATCTGGCTGGAAGCCTCCATGACCCTACAACTCTTGCATTCTGCATTCCTGTAAAATCAGCATCGCATTCGTGATGCTAAGGTTTGCTGCCAGCTCAAGTAGTAGCCTGACCCCTTGCTTTGGAATGCCTGGATGTCAAACTCCAAACTCCAGGCAAGTCTTTCCTGAATGAAGTGGGCTTCCTGGGGCTCTTAAAGTGAGCTCTTTCACTTTTGCACCTGTGAGTCTGCAAAGGGCAGGGTCTTGCTAATTTCTGAGATGCCTTCAAGCCCTCTTTTCTATTGTGTTGATGAAAGTATTTTGGCTTCTTTTTAAATCTAATCTTTTTTAGCAACCATGCTTGCCACAGCCCCAGATTTGTAGGTGCTTCCCTTCTGATGAAATTGCAGATCTTTGACATTTTCTTTTTGCATATGATTGTCACTGAAGATCTGGCCGAAAGTGGCCAGGAGTACCCATTTTATATCCTGAACATTGGGCTGCTTTGAAATTTCCTCTGCCAGATAATTAGTCTGCCATCTTTAATCTCAGTCTCCCACGAAAGTCACAGGACATGGGCAAAATGTAGACAAATTTTCTGCCAGAGCATTATACACATGGCTTCTAGTTCAACTGCCAATTGAGTCCTTGTTCTGAACTGAAACTTCCTGTACCTGGCCTTTACTGACCACACTTTTATAAGCATTCTGGTCTTGTAAGCTCTGACCAGAATTTCCTATCAAGCTCGGTTTACAGCATTCTAGGGCTTCTCTAGCCAGCATATCAAAACTGTTTCAAACTCCTCCTGCAAACCACTTCCAAAGTCTTCTGAACCACATGGTAAGATACAGTCACAGCAATGACTCTACTTTCCATATCCAAATCTGTCTTAGTTACTTTCCCATCTCTGGACACAGTACCCAACACCCACAACTTAAAGGAGGAGAGGTTTATTTTGGTCCACAGTTTTACTCTGGTTGGTTGGCTCTAAGGCAGAAAGAGAATGGCAGAGTGCTCAACCCATGGTAACTAGGAAGCAGAGAAGGGAGGAGCCATGGATAAGAATACATCCTTCCAGTTTACACCCCCAGTGACCCACCTCCTTATAGCACATTTAGCTACTGAGCTAATCAATGGATGAATCCACTGATGAGTACAGTGTCCCATGATCCAATCACATTCCACACATTTAGGCTTTGGGGGGACATATTAGATCTAAACCATAACAACATCTGAGGTCTACCTCTTGTGTTGGGTGAGTCTTGTGCAGGAGAAAGTTTTATCTTGACTCCAAGAGAGACCACATTCATATAACTTTTATTACAGCATATTGTTATGATTGTTAGTTATTGTTATCAATATTTTACTGTCCCTAACTCATAGGAAAAAAGCAGTATGTATTGGGTTTGGTACTGTCTGCAGTTTCAGGCATCCACTGGGGGTCTTCGAACTTATTCCTTGTGAATAAGAGGGAACTGTATTTGGTTTTTCTATGCCTTCAGCTCTAATGAGTTAAAGAAAAGTTATGCTTTTGTAATTTAGCTGACATTTTCTTGATTTTGGCATGGAGGTAGTGCTCTTCCATGCACTCTACATCCTAGGCAGGAGTAGAATCCTATGGATTCTTTATTATCTTTAATTTATCAACTGGAAAATAATTTCCATGTTTAAAATAGGTAAAACATTCATATATTTTATTGTTGTTTTAAGAGTTTCAAAAGTGGTTGAAGATGTATGCAAAGTAGAAGATGAAATCTTTTCTTTCACCTTCTATTCTAGAGATGAATATTGTGAAGAATTTGGAATTTATTTATTCTTCTAGAACTCTTATAATCATATTACAGACTTAACGTATGAGTAATAGGATCCCTCTTACAATGTTTTACAACTTAAACTTGTAATTAATAATAGTATTATGACTATTTTCTCCGTGTCATTATGTACTGATCTACCTATGTATTTCCATAGATTGGTAAATCATTTACACACATACCACTCAGTTACTAGCTAAATAATATGTATTTGCAGCTGACCATTAATTCCTAGGAAATAAAATAGTTTTAACATATTGAGATAATATTTATGATTGGAAGACTAAAAATGAATTGAGACAGTATTTGTTGGCCTGTGAATGTGTGTTAAAGTAACTTAATGGGAACGTGGACTTCTCTATAAACAAAATGAAGCAGTCTTGGCCAGTCCAAAAGAGACACTGAGGATTAGTTATATACTCAGGGACCTTCCACTGGAATCATCCAAGTAAGGCAGGTGCTCAAGCTTTAACTCAGTCGAATCATTTCTTTACCCTGCTTCTGTGTTCATCTTATAAAAGCCTTCCCTTCAAGTTCCTCTGTTGGAGCCTTGAACATTGTTTGGTTTGGCACTGATTCATGAATTGCTGTTTGCTCAAATCAACTGTTTAAAACTTTAATGTGCCTCAGTTTATCTTTTAAAGTGCTAATAAATCTTCCTGTAACACAGGTCAGTAAACCTTTCATCTAAAGGGATTGACCATAAATATTTAAGGCTCAAAGGGCTGGTTATAGTCTGTAGTGTGTAGTCTTTCTTGTTTTCGATTGTTTGTGTTTCATAGTCTTTCAAAAATATAAAAACCCTTGCTAACTTGTGGGCCATACAGAAATAGGGCATGGACTAGATTTGACCCATCGATCATGTTTTTTTTTTCATTTATTTTTTATATTTTATTTTTTACCAAGAACTTGTACTGGTACATTGTATACATGGCGATCACATTCATCATAGTTATTTTGTACCTGTACATGATGTATCTTGGTTTTTTCCCCCCTCTTCCCCACCCCTCCCTTCTGCTCCCCCTTCCTTATTTATAGCAGGTTTATTTATATATTTTTTTATATTTTTCCATATTTCCCTTTCTCCTTTCTTTCTTTTTTCCCTTCCTTCTTTCCCCTCTTCTCCCTTTCTAATTCTTCTCTCCTTTGAATATTATCTTCCTTTTATGTAATATCTATTACACCTCTTTGTCCTTATTACACTTATGGTTTCTCATATCAGAGAAACAATTCGATGTATACTCATGAGTGTCTGATTTATTTCACTTAAGATTATGTTCTCAAGGTGCATCCATTTACCTACAAATGTCTCTAGTTTATCCTTTTTAATGGCAGAGTAGTACTCCATTATGTAGAAAACGCACATCTTCTTTAGCCATTCATTAGTTGTTGGGTATTTAGGTTGTTTCCAGGAGTTAGCTATTACAAATTGTGTGGCTATAAACATGGTTGTGTATGTATTGCTATGGTACGATAATTTTAATTCTTCTGGAAAGATACCCAGTAGAGAAATAGCTGAACCAAATGGAACCTCTGGTTGTAGTTTTTTGAAGAATCTCCATATTGATTTCCACAGTGACTTGACCAATCTACATTCCCACCAACAGTGAAGGAGGGTTCCTTTTTCCCCACAGCCCCATCAGCATTTGTTATTGATTGATTTTTTGATAATCGCTGTTCTTTCTGGAGCGAGATGGAATCTCAATGTTGTTTTGATTTGCATCTATCAAATGACTAGTGATGTTGACCACTTTTTTATGTATTTATTTGCCATTTCTATTTCTTCATCTGAGAAATGTTTATTCATTTCAGATGCCCATTTTTTGACTGAGTCTTTGAATTTGGGAGGTTTGATTTTTTTGAGTTCTTTATATATTCTATATGTTGGACCTTTGTCTGAGGGACAGCTGGCAAAGAATTTTTCCAGTCTATGGGTTTTCACCCTGCTCTATTGGTGATTTCTTTTGCTGTGCAAAAGCATTTTAATAGGATGTGGTCCCAAGCACTGATTCTTTGTATTATTTCCCGAGCAGTCTGGGTTTTGTTCATAAATTTTTTTCCTACCCCTATGTGTTTGAGAGTTCTTCCTATTATACTCTGTAGTAGATATAGTGTTTCTGTTTTAATGGTTAGATCTTTGAACCACTTCGATTTTAGTTTAGTACGTGGTGAGAGACTTGCATCTAGTTTTAGTTTTTGGCATGTGGCAAACCAATTTTTCCAGCACCATTTGTTAAGCAATCATGGTTTGATTCAGGATCCCTGCTCCAGGGTGTTGGGTGTGCTTTTGTTCCCCAGCGCTCTCTCCATTCTGCCATGCTCGCAACATCCCTCCTCAATTTACCACTTTTAGTATATATTCATCCTCAAAAGTATAACTTCTGAGCTAGGATTGATGGCACACACCTGTAATCCCAGCAGTCTAAGAGGCTGAGGCAGGAAGATTGCAAATTTGAGCTCAGTCTCTGCAACTTAGTGACTTAGTGAGATCTTGTGTCAAAATTAAAAATTAAAAAAGGACTGGGGATATCTGAGGATGTAGTTCAATGCAAAGGCCGTAGGCTTAGTCCCCAGTACATCCAAACCAAAAAAAAAAGAAAAGTGTAAGCTCTGGAATTGAGGTCAGGTCTCAGCCCTCCCACTCAGCAGTGACCTTTCCCTGGAAACTAACTTCTCTCCCCTTCACTTTCACTTTCCTAAAATAATTACGCTTTTATTCACGAAGAATTTTATGGTCTTTTTGTAATACTGGGTATTGAACCCAGGATCTTCTCATAGAGCTACATCTCCCACCCCCTTTTTTAATTTCAAAATAGGGTCTAAGTTGCCCATGCTGGGCTCAAACTTGCAGCTCTCCTGCCTCAGCCTCCTAGAATGCAGGGATCACAAGCATTCGGCACCACCCCATCTACCAAGAGTATTCCTAATAACCTATGACAGTCATTGCTCAGCCTCAGTGGGAAACTGGTTCTGTGACCACTTGTAAATACCAAATTCCAGGGAGGCTCAAGTCCTTTATACACAACAGCTTGGTATTTGCATAGAGCTTTCACATATCTTCTCATATACTGTCTCTGTATTTAAAGCACCTCTAAATTATTCACAATAGCAAATACAGTGGGAATACTGTATAAGTAGTTGTACCATTTAGGGAATAATAACAAGAAAAAAGTCCGTACGTGCTCAGTATGGATTTTTTTATTGTTGTTGTTTTGTTTTGTATTGTTTTTAAAGTAGGGAATTGAACCCAGAGCCAGTGCTCTCTACCACTGAACTACACACCAGCCCTCAAATATTCTTGATCCATGGTTGTTGACTCTGTGGATGGGAAATCAATGGAGGACCCCAGCCTGTGAAAACAGTCTTTTAGACAAAATTATTAAATCTAGAATATAGTAGAATGCCACAACAAAGCAGCAAAGCATCTCCCTATGTCACCCCCCCCAGGTTCTTCTTGGTGACTTGTGATTCTGTGAGGTTGTTCTGATTCCCGGGTGAAGCATAATTTTCCTAGCCATCATCCTTCGTTTATGTTTTAATATGAGGAAAAGTAGTTGCTTGCTTGACCTTTCTGAATTTTGTTCCCTCCAGGTTTAGGACTGGGTCGGACAAGTTGATGCCAGGAGAGTGTGTCCAAGGCGCTAGGCCTGCACTAGAAAGTGTCAAAGCTGAAAAGGTACACGAGAGAAGAAAAGTCTGCAAATCTAAGAAATGTATTCAGGAATGAGAAAAAGGATTATAATCCATAGAGGAGAGGGTCAAGGGAGAAATTTAAGCAAGCTACTTGGGTTCCAAGTCCATTGGTTTTGGAGGTTGCTGAATTGTCAGTCTTATAGAATATGAAAGATAAACTTTGTTACACAAACCTGAGCATGATTCAGGCAGGGTGGTGCACATCCGTAATTCCAGAAAAATAGGAGGCTGAGAGGCAGGAGGATCATAAGTTGGAGCCCATTTTGGGCAATTTAGCAATTTAGTGAGACCTTGTCTCAAATTAAAAAATAGCGTGGGGTTGTGGTAATTCAGTGCGAAAGCCCTTGATTCAGTCCTCATTCCAGAAAGAAAGAAAGAAAGACAGACAGACAGAAATGGCGAGAGAGGCAAGAAATCTGAGCACACCTGGGAGGCAAGTGCAGCATGGGTCAGGGAAGGACTTTGGTCAGGCGTTTGAGCGAGCCCCTGCGACGGTTGTCATCTTAGATCCTGTCATGCCTCCTAGGCGCTGGACTTCGCCTGTGTCTTGATCCGGGTCTTTTCTCAGAAGGCTGCCTAAGCAAGGTGAAGCAGGCAGTGAGGGGCTGCATGGTGTGTGGTGGGCTCGCCTTTGGGGCTGAGGTAGTAGGTACCACCCTCTGTGGGTGACCGAGTGTTCCGAGGTTTCAGAGCGCGTTGTGACGAAAGCCGCTGTGGGGAAGATGCTTCGTTGGCCCTGTGTGCACCTCAGACTTGGATGTGATGGAAGAGAGCAGTGGTCTCGGCTTGCATCTCGGTGGTGGCTGTGAATGAACAGGAAGGGGGCGGTGGAGAGAGCTCTCCTGACCGCTCACGGCCAGCAGTTCTGGCGCTGCTACATCTCACGGGGCACCGGGCTCGGTTCCTAAAGAGCCAGGATCCCCACCGGCCGGGTGCGTGTGCGCCCCACATGCACACACAGGGGCGTCTGGAAGCAGGCAGCTTCTCTGTTCTTACTTGCAAAGAGTGAAAAGCATTCTTTCCTTCTTCCTTCTTGCTGTAGCCCTCACTTTTCTGATGGCTCCCTCTGGCCTTACTCAGTATGTTTGCAGAACGGGGCAGAAGGTCATATTTCTTGTTTCTGTGTATCTGCGTTTTTATTTATTTGCTCATTTTGTGGCATGTGCATCTTCAGAAATATAGTGCAAGGAGGGAATGTTATATCACATTGGAGAGACAAGCAAGTTTTTCTCTTAATCTGTAATTAGGTGCACAGTCATGCGCTGCATAACATTTCATTCCAACCAACTGCATATACCAAGATGGTAGTACCTGTAAGATTATAACAGAGTTGAAAAACTCCAATTGACTAGTGGTGTGACAGCTGTCCTGACATTGTTGGTATACTTTGTGACATGTTCGTTACATGTTCATTACGTGTGTTGTGTGTGTTGCATCTTTATGTGACACTGTGTACACATACTTCCAGCATTTATATTGTCATAAAACATGTAGCACATTACTACTGTGAACAGTATGTGATTCTTGATCATGATGATAAATGGCTGTGGGACTATTTTAAGTGTTTGCTATATACTTTTTATCATTATATTACAGAATATGCATAAAAAAGCTCACTGTAAAACAGTATACACATGATGCCAGCAGCAGCCTCATCCACATCCTGTTTATTCTGTGTGTTTGTTTTTTGTGGTACTGGGGGTTGATCCCGGGCCTTGTGCTTCACTCCTGAGTTCACACCTGCCCCTTACTGGGTCTCTTGATCGCAGTGCAGAGCGATGGATGATGGATGCCGGCCCTCCAGGTGTGTGGAAGTGTGCTCTAGGATGCTCATACAACCGTGAAATCACCAGTGGTGCAGTTCTTACAATACATTCTTGTCGTTGTGACTGTATTACATTTTATACTTCTTCCTGTAATTAAATAGATTTGAGAAAGTGATTAGCCAAAACAAACAAATATAAACAAACTACAGTAAAGTCATAGAAGGGAGGACCTCTTATTATGTTCAGACTGGTGACTGGCCAGCTCCCACAGTGTTGTGCACATGTGGCCATAGGCCTCCCAGCCATACAGCAGTGAATGAGCAGCGACCGGCCTGTGCCCAGAATTTGTGAGGTCTGCAAGATCATCAAGCAGATAGTCCACCTGGTCTCTTCTCTTGAACTTCTGCTTTCTGGGGTGGAGAATGTAGTGATGTGTGCTGGGGCCAAATGTCAGAAGGCAGCAGGCTTTGATCTCAGCCAGGAAACCTGGCCTCAGGTCAGCGTTAGTCTGAATTTCTACTTTACTTTGACTTTTTCCCCTTCACACCAAGCTGCAAATGGTATATATGAAACATTTATTTTAAGAGTTAAATGTTATCTTCTCATGGGCACAGGTAAGAATTTTCTCAACAGAACTCCAACTGCACAAGAAATAATGTCAAAAATCAACATGGGATAATACCAAATTAAAAAGCTTCTGCATAACAAAGGAAACAACCAACATAGTGAAGAGACAACCTACAGAATGAGAAAAATTTTTGCCAGCTATTCTTCTGACAGAGGACTATCTACAGCACACAAAGAACTCAAAAAATTAGACCCACAAAACAAAAGCCCAATCAAAAAATGGGCCACTTAGTTAGAGTGCTTGCCTTGCAAGCACAAGGCCCAGAGTTTGATCCCCAGCACCAAAAAAAAAAAAAAAAAAAGGCAACTGAAATGAATAGGCACTTCTCAGAAGTACAAATGGCCAATAAATATGTGAAAAATATTCAGCATCTCTGGCCATCATAGAAATGTAAATTAAAGCAACACTGGGATTCCATTTTAACCCCAGAAAGAATGGTATCATAAGAAATCAAACGATTAAAAATGCGAGCAAAGCTGCAGGGGAAAAGACACTCGTGTGCCTTGTTGGTGTAAATGTGAACTGGTGCAACCGCTGTGGAAATCAGTATGAAGATTCCTCAAAAAGCTAAAACTACAAATTCCATTTGACCTAGCCATTCCCCTTCTAGGTGTCTTCCCAAAAGAGTTTAAATCATCATATTACAGTGATACGTGTGAATCCATGTTTATAACAGCACAACTCACAATAGCTAAATCTTAGAAGCAGCCTGTATGCCCATTAACAAATGAATAGGTAAAGAAAATGAGGTATATATACATAATGGAATACTGCCGTGTCATAAAGGAGGACACGCTTGAATCACTTGTAGGAAAATGGATGCATTTTGAGACTTTAATGTTAATTAAGTGAAATAAATCTGACACACAAGCTTAAATATTGCATTCCTTCTTTTATATATAGTATAAATAATTTAAAGAGCAAAAGAAAAGATAGATAATAGAAAAAAAAGAGCTAGATCTTTTGTAAATGGGAAGGGGATCTAAACATGTTGGGAGAGGAGAGGAAGGGGAATAAAAAGCATTAAAATGAAACATGCACTTGTACCTGCCCTCCACAATGAGTGCAGTCATTATGTACTACAAACATGTAAATAAAAACAGAACAAAAAGTTAAATGTTGCTTTTTCTGTTAATGTCTTAAAGTCTGAGGGTGGGGACCTAGCCCTGCTGTGCCTGGAAGTGAGGCTGTAGTAAGGAGCAGCGGTGGAGTGACCAGCACCAGTGATGGGGAACAAAGGCTGTGGCATTGCCTGGGCCCAGCTGCAGTATTGGCTCAGCATTCCTAAGACCATGTGGCCTGTGTTCCTTCAAGCGTGCTTTAGTACACACACTATCCCTTTAAGAGGTGTTAATAGGAATACAGTGTTAGCAAAGTTCGGATGTCAGAAAGGGCTAATTCGATTGCCCCAATACCTGTTGTTCCAGTTTTACATATTAACTTCCTGTATCCTTTCACATATAATTTTTATACTTGTAATCATGATGTGTCTTTCTACAGTTTCATGTTCTGCTTGTTTAACCCAACATGTGATGCTTTTCTATGTAAGAGAATGGATGTATCAGCTAAATCAGCTTGCCTGTAGAGACTCACATTTCATCATTTGCTCGCTACTCCACGTTGCTGTGCATTGGCTAGCAGGTTGCATGTACTTGCTTGCTTATCCCTAAGCATAGTTCTTCCATGTTCGGGATTTCTGGTTTTTGCTTTGTTTTTGTTTTGTTTTGTGGTAGTGGGACTTGAACCCAGGGCCTTTGCACTGACCTGTATCCCCAGCTCTTTTTTATTTTTTTATTTTGTGACAGGGTCTCACAAGTTGCACAGGCTGGACTCGAACTTGTGAATCTCCTGCCTCAGCCTCCCAGAGTGCCGAGATCACAGGTATGCATAACCATACCTGCTCCACGTACCCGTTTTGCAAAGATCTGCAGAACTCCTTTTGGAAGGAGGGGCGAAGATTTTCTGATACAAACTTTGACTTTATTTTGTTTGTATAGTCAGTCTAGATCAAAAACTAATTATCCCTTATGCTTTAGACTTTGTAAATTGTTAAATTAATGCTCATAGTCAAAACAAGCAGGTGTCTAACATAAACGTTTTTATTTCTTATAAAATCTGTTCAATGGAATGCATAAATAAAAGCTAAGGAAATAGTTTGTTCTTATCAGTGGTTTAAAACATGATAAGCCCATTTGAAAATGGGCATGGCATACATAGTTAATGCTTGGAGACAGCAGATATTTCAGCAGCTATAGGATTTGCTTCTAGTTGTTTTTCCCAAAGTGTTTTCACTCTTCGCTGTGCGTTGTGGGTGGTTGCTACTGACCAAGACCATCTGATATTGTGTTTTCTACTGAGCACACCATGGAACCTTCTTTTTAAGAGTTAGAAGGGAGTACCATGCTGTTTTTATTATAGTAACTTTGTAATATAGTTTAGGGATTGTGATGGTCCCTGCTTTGCTTTTGTTGCCCAGAATTGCTTTTGCTATTCTAGGTTTCATTTGGTTCCAAATGAATTTTAGGATTGTTTTCTCTAATTCTGTGAGGTATGCTATTGGTATTTTAATTGGGATTGCATTAAATCTGTATAACAGTTTTGGGAGTATGCCATTTTCACTATATTGGTTCTTCCTACCCAAGAGCAAGGGATATCTTTCCATTTTCTGATATCTTCTTCAATCTCCTTTTTCAAAGTACTGTAGTTTTAGATATATAGATCTTTTACTTCCTTTGTTAGATTGATTCCTAGGTACTTCATTTTTTTTGGATGCTATTGTGAAAGGTGTTGTTTCCCCAATTTCTCTCTCAGTGAGTCTCTTATTTGGGTACAGGAATGCTATTGATTTCTGAGTGTTGACTTTGTTTTCAGCTATGCTGCTGAATTTGGTTATTAAATCTAGAAGTCTTTTGGTAGAATTTTTGGGGTCTTCTATATAGACTATCATGTCATCTGCAAATAATGATAATTTAATGTCTTTTTTTCTTATCCTTATTCCTTTTATTTTTTTCTCTTGTCTAATTGCTCTGGATAATATTTCCAGAAATGTATTGAATGAGAGTGGTGAAAGTGGACATCCTTGTCTTGTTCTGGATTTTAGAATGAAAGCTTTTAGTTTTTGGCCATTTAGTATGATGTTTGCTGTTGGTTTGTCATAGATGGCTTTTATCAGCTTGAGATAAAGACCATCTATTCCAATTTTCTGTAGGGATTTTATCTTGAATGGGTGTTGGATTTTGTCAAATGCCTTTTCTGCATCTATTGAGATGATCATATGGTTTTTTTCCGTGGCTCTGTTAATGTGGTGTATCACATTTATTGATTTGCATATGTTGAATCATCCCTGCATCTCCAGGATGAATCCTACTTGGTCATAGTGTAAATTCTTCTTGATAATCTGTTGCATTCTGCTTGGAAACAGCCCAAATGCCCTTCAACTGCAGAGTGGATAAAGAAAAATTTTTTTTATATATAATGGAGTACTATTCTGCCACAAAGAATGATAAGCTTGAGATATTTCTAGGTAAATGGATGCATCTTGAGACCATACTCTTAAGTGAAATAAATAGGACACACATGTTTAAATATCGCATTGTTTCTCTGGTGTGAGAAACTAAAAGTATAAATAAAGACTAAAATGTGTTTTATTGGAAAAGGGAAGAAAATGTCCAAATGGGAAAGGGGAACAAGGGAGGGGGAGGGGGAAAGGAACAGAGGGACAAGAGAAATAAGAAACGGAAGGAAAACATGGAAACAAAGCTTTTGTAAATCAGGAGGGAGGAGGCGGTGAAGGGAGGGGAGGGAAATGGGAAAAAAAGAAGCAATAACATATATCATGTACAGGTACAAATCCCCTATGGTGAATATTATTACTATGTACATCTAAAATGTACCATTAAAATAAAATTTAAAAATAATAGAATAATCTTGATACAGTTAAAAAGAAGAACTTTAATAACCCACAAAAAAAAAAAGGGGGGGGGAGATGAAGGAGGCTGGGTGGGGATTTAATATGAATAACAAATAAGGAGCCCTGGGGCAGAGCTCAGTGCTGGGCTGGGCCCAGGGCCCTGTGTGGGGTGATCTGGGGCACCACCCTTCCCACCTGGTGGTCCCCTGCTCACCTCGTGGCCTCATGCCCTGGGAGTTGTATCTGCTGACTCTGGACCACCTTGGTTGTGTTTATTTTCATTTGAAAGTCAATGTTCAGAGACTTGTTGCCTGTGGATCTGTTTGAATCTCTGGGCAGGGTGTGGGGGTGGGTGTCAGAAAGCTTCTTTCCAGTCTGTAGCTTCCACCCGTATCAGGCAGGGGTGCCTGGTGGAGGCCTCTGTCATCCAGGAGCCCTGGCCGGTAGCCAGCACTGAGTTGCATACATGTAGGGGGAGGTACGAGTTGCATACATGTAGGAGTAGCGGTTACCATTTCCTCTGAGGGACAGTGTGTGAGGAAATGACCCGCGCCTTGTCCTTGCCAGAGGATGCCATGTGTGCAGGCCAGGATGGGGCCTCCCTGACAAAGTCTGTTTCCTTGTGCCACTCTCACTGGCTGAGCACAAGTACCCAAGCCTGCCTTTAATCGGGTCCCTGCCTCTGTTTGTTCATATGCTACAGGCCCTTGTGCGGTTTGCTGGTAGGTCTGTGTGGATGCCCTGTCAGGAGTAGGAATCTTCCGGTGGGGGCGGGGTGGGGCCTTGACGTAGCAAGCCACGCAGCAGAATGACTCCCCTGTGTCCTGAGGCTCCCCAGGGACAGCATGGCCCCTTTTCATCCATGCTAGTGGCCTGCTGCTTATGGTGGCTGCAGCACATTGGTCTCTTTCCGTGTGCCGGTTCCTGTCCTTTCTAATTCTGAGAAGTGTGTTAATGGTATTTTGATTGGAATTGCATTAAATCTGTATAGTAATTTAGGAAGTATGACCATTTTGACTATTTGGTTCTTCCTACCTAGCCACATGGTATATCTTTCCATTTTCTGATATCCCTTTCAATTTCCTTTTTTAGAGTACTGTAGTTTTTGATGTAAAGATCTTTTACTTGTCTTGTTAGATAGATTCCTAAGTATTTCACTTTTTTTTTTTTTGGTGCGATTGTGAAAGGTATATCTTCTGTTATTTCTTTCTCAGTGAGTTCGTTATTGGTATATAGGAATGCTATTGACTTTTGGGTGTTGACTTTGTAT
This sequence comes from Hystrix cristata, assembly GCA_004026905.1. Lineage (NCBI taxonomy): Eukaryota > Metazoa > Chordata > Mammalia > Rodentia > Hystricidae > Hystrix > Hystrix cristata. Next base: position 47,307 of record PVJO010003337.1, on the reverse strand, counting down.
CCAGCTACGCCACTGAATTTAGTTATTAAGTCTAGAAGTTTTTTGGTGAATTTCTTGGAGTCTTCTATGTGAAGTATCATGTCATCTGCAAAGAATGATAGTTTAACTTCTTCCTTTCCTATCTTTATCCCTTTTATTTCTTTCTCTTGTCTAATTGCTCTGGCTGATGTTTCTAACATTATATTGAATAATAGTGATGATAGTGGACATCCTTGTCTTGTTCCAGATTTTAGTGTGAAAGCTTTCAGTTTCTGACCATTTAGTGTGATGTTGGCTGTTGGCTTGTCATAGATGGCTTTTATCAGATTTAGATATAGACTGTCTATTCCTAGTTTCTGTAGAGTTTTTTTTTATCATGAATGAGTGTTAGATTTTGTCAAATGCTTTTTCTGCATCTATTGAGATGATCATGTGATTTTTGTCTTTGACTCTGTTGATATGATGTTACGTATATTGATTTGCACATGTTGAACCATCCCTGTGTCCCTGGGGTGAATCCTACTTGGTCGTGGTGTAATAGGGGTAGCTTCTAAAACCTTCCAGTTTCCTTTAATTCAAAGTGTTCAGTGTGCCAGAGTGCCCGATTCTGGGGTATAGTGTTCTGAGCCCTAACACTAGCCGTATCCTTGGGCCTTTGGGAGCTTACCAACAAAATCCCAAAGTTGAGGAGATCCAGGTTGCTGAAAGGAGGCCAGCTCCTCCCTTTGCCACAGTGCTGGAGTTGGGCCAGCCAAGGTGGAGTGTTCTCCTGCAGACCTTCCTGGGCTGGAGTGTTGACTGTGAGTGACTGGGAAAAGTGTCCCTGTCTGGGGTAGGCTGAGCAGCACGAGGGCCCCACAACACCCAGGTGCCAGGAGCATTTATTCATTCTCAAGTATTCCTTTCATTCTTTCTTCAAGCCAACCCTGGACATGCTTGATTTGGCTGTGGAAAAATATTGTTAACTATAGTCATTTACATGAAGAGGAATCTAGTGCAGTAATTATGGGTATTGTCAGACATGGGGCGGGCTGGCTCTTGGTAAGCCCTTTGCTTGCAACACACACAGCTTTTCATGGGTTTTTGCTTTATTAATTTGTTGCCCATGGAATGTGTGGTGTCCTTATAACTTGCAAATTAGAGGGAATACGTAAGAGAAAATGTCCCCCTCCCATGTCACTGGGGGGGCAGGACAGGGCACTGGGGCCACCTGCTGCTGGAAGCAGCACTGGACTCGAGGTCCCTAGCGAGCACTTTCAAAGTTACTATTATAGCTGAAATTGGAATAAATTATGAAAAAATACACTGTCACTACCTTAAAACTGGCTGTTACTTGGCCTTAAGTGGAGCAGTTGTCTATAGCTGTAATCACTATCTGACTGCTGCTCTTCGTGGAGTTCGGGACCATATATCTACGCTTTTCTGTTTGTGCCAGATATTTTTATTCAATGTCTGCTCTCTCCTCACCCTGCAAGTAGGGAGTCCCCTTCCTTAGATTAAGAAGTAGGAACTGATACCTTTCATTAATAGCCATTGTGGGCGACCAGAAAAAAATAGTACGCTGTTACTTCTGCTCCATTAACTTGTGTTTTTGGTACTTTCCTGACAAGATGTGAGAATAGGTGAGACTCACTGTTTATTGTATAAGCAATGATAAAATGAAAAATGAGTAATCACGAGTCCTGTTACCCTCACAGATTACCTGTGTGTAGTTTTCCTGTTTTCCTTTTAATCTTTTAAGGACTATTACACCATTTTATATTGTCTCCCAGCCCTGCCTTAGCTGAGGTCTCATTTGGTGGCATGTTTGTTCTTTTATAGCAGAGACCATATTATTGTGCTGAGAAGGTGGCCCTGCAGTCCTGGGCAGTGACCTTGGCAGTGACCTTGGCATCCCGTGCTGCTCCCCCCACTACCACGTGCTGGGCTCCCTGAAATAGCAGGGACCTTTTGGCTCCCTAGCTTCAGGCCAGTTCAGAGATCTCTGGCCGGTGACAGAGGCTGAATTTCTTTCCTGTGCCTCTCTGGTGCTGGGTCTCGGTCCCTCCAATCTGAACACTACTGAGTCTGAAGAGAGGGTCCGCTTCCCAGGCTGTGGGCACAGTGCTCCTGTTCCTTTCCTGAGTTCCTCCCTCTCCTCTCAGACCTGAAATTTCCCAGGTGCTTTGTCTTCCCCAGGAACCCAGATCTACATATTGTCCCTCCGTTGGGACTGGGAGACAGCATTCCTGTCCAGTATCCTCAAAACTGGACATCAGCATCCTCCTCCTCACTGCGGTGTCTGCCTTAGTGAGCCACGAACATGACTTGAAGGACCCAGCTCTGTCCCTAGTTCTGCCAGAATCCTCTCCTTCCAGGTGTGCAGGCCGTGGGGGAGGAAGCTTGCTCTCCAGCTGGCCACCCCCTTGCTTGTGGATGTACAGCATGGCCAGTAGTTGAGCAGGAAGCTCAGAAAACAGATGCTTTCTTACCTATAAAATGGAGATATAGTAGAAGCTGCCCCATACTGCTGTAGTGAGGAGTCTTCAGTGCCTAGAAGGGTGCGTGTCCACAGCAAGTGTTAGCTGTGGTTGTCCTCTTTGTTATCAGGGTAGAAAGGGGCGCTGAGCGAACTTGTTTCCTTCACAGCTTGAGCATCTCTGATCCGAAATGCTCACATTTCAGACTTCCAGATTTCTGGATTAGAGATTCTCAAGCCTTAAAGTCTATACAAATATACCCAAATCCAGAAATCTCTGAAATCCAAAATACTTCTGATCCTAGGCATTTAGGATAAGGAATATTCAACCTGTATAAACATTACTTTCAGTGTTGGGTTTCTTTCTCTATCTCTCTCTGCCTCTCTTTGTCTGTCTGTCTGTCTCTCTTGTATTAGTATGTAGTGGTCATCAAAGTGAACAAATTATTGAATGTAAGTGGGATTTTTTTTTTGTATTTTTGTGCAGTTGACATCAAAGTGAAAACTATTGAATTTCAGTGTTCCGTTTCACTTGATAATACTAATGGCCATTTTTGCATTGGCTACGTGATAATATTCTTTCATGATATTTCCCTCACAAAGCCGTTCCAATACCATGGTACATTTGGTTTGATGTTTCACAATTATGATGCCTTTATGGTACCTGAGACAACTTCTGTGTATTGAGGATAATTATTTTGTTTAGGAATATAGTGCATGTATTTGCCTCCCTAAAGTGAAACTATTGGCTCAGATGATATGCGCTCTTATTTGAAAAAAAAAAAAAACAACTCCCCAAAACCTCTTTAATCCTGTTTGCTTTCCAAGAGGGCGTGTGCAATGGTTTTATTGTTTTTGTCTCAGGACTCTGGGAGAAGTGAAGTTTGGGGATTAATGTAGTTATTCAAAGTTCTCTTCCCCTTCCATCCCATTCTTGTCTTTTAGTGAAAACAGTGAATTGGCTTTTGTGTCAGTCCGGAGGTGGCTGACCAGTGTCACTGCCCTGTGAGGACTGGATGTGTCATTCCACTTTTGGTTACAGCCACTGTGACCTTGTGTGGCCTTCCCTCAACGTGGGCAGCTGCCTGGGCTCGAGGGGGCACGCTGTGTGCACACAGTAGACCAACACTGCAGCCTGTGTTTGAACTTGTGTCCAGAGCTGTGCCTCAGTCAGACGGTCAGGAGAGGTTTCCCATGTGTCAGAAGGGGGGTCTTAATGCCTCTTCTGTGGCCTTTTTCTTCTCTTTTGCTGCTACTTTGATTTTTGGCAACAATAGACTGCTGGATGTGTTTGTGTTCTTAGCATATTTGAGAGAGGAAGAAACCCCGATGTAGCTCCAGGGCATCGTGCTGCTGATAGTTTTCTAGAGGTCCACTGGGTAGAAAAGTTGAGCTTGACATTTGTGGCCGTCCTCTGGCAGGGATTTGAAGACGGTTTGCCCACTCCAAAACTCACTCTGAAATTCAGTCCCCTTTTTGATGTAGTAAGATCAGATGGGACCAGGTGACACCTTGAAAGGCTGAGTACGGCTCTGTCTCTGTCCTTATTAATCGATTAATCCACTCACCTTATTCACGGGTTAACTGGTTATTTTAAGAGGCATCTGCTGCAGTTTGGCCAGGTCTTGCACGTACTGTCTTGCCACGAGATGCCCTGTGTCGCCTTGCAGCTCTGCCATAAGAAGCCCTTGACCTTGGACTAGAGCATTCACTGAAGTACACCTCTTTCTTTATGGCTTGTCTAGTCTGTGGTATTGTGTTACTAGTGACAGAAGATGGACACAGACGCTCCTTGGTGTCCATTTTACCTCACATTGATGTTCCAGTGCTGTAAAGGAGTGCTGGGCCCAGTCCAAACTTGAACAGGTTCCTCAGGACTTTGGGTTCTTTCTTCTGAGAATGCCATGAGAAGAAAGGAGACATTGTCACACTTGGCCGTGAGGACACAACATATCACAGCCATCTTGCTGCTAGCCTGAAGATGAGATGGGTAGAAGGAAGAACATACATAGAGCCACAAAAAGTCTTAGCTGCTCTGTGGACTCAACCCTGAGTCTCCCCCACCTGTGACCTTGCTATGACGTGAACAAATCCGTTTGTTGTTTAAGGCAGGTTGAACGAGGTGTTCGATTACTTGTAGCTAAAATCATCCTGACGGGTAAATATGATAAATTACATCCTGACCCAGACTTGAACTTTCGAACGGCTTCCTGGTAACCCTCGAAACCTGACTATGGGTCTGGAGTTGTAAAACATTGCCTGTCTCGTCAGCAGATTCATATGAGGAAGATTGAAGTAAAGTCGTATTTGTAAATCACTGGTGGGCCTGGCTGGATCCGAATGATGTGAATAAAGGAATTGAAAAGAAAGCTCTTAAATTTGAACTTGCCTTTTCTCCTTGATGTCTTCCTATATGCTTCATCTCCTCAAGAAATGACATATACATTTTAAGACTTCCACAACTTATTTTAGGCAGAAGGCCCCCCAAAGCCTCAGAAAGTAAGGTTATTGTTGTGTGTCTGACCAACATTAGGATTTGCTGAGAAACCTGACTGTGGATGGAGTTATAATAGGGAGGCTGTCCAGAGGAGTAGAGCTTACAATCAGTGCTCTAGTTTCTTACTTCACTTCTTCCTTTGAAGTTTCTGGAAGCCCAAGATGTAGCTCTCTAACTCAAAGCACACTAGAAACTGCAAAACAAGGTATGGGGAGAAGGGGATATTGGTGTCTCTTGGAAAGAAGGCTTACCTGTTCATCTGTGGAACAGATAAGGAGGCTTATTCGCTCCATCCGTGGACTGAATCCTGCCAGCGGCAGTTGGTTTATTTTGGAGAAGATTGGATAGCTAAGGCGCAACTTCACGTACACGGTGAGTTCTGAGGAGAGATGGGAATCAGGGACGTGCGCTCACTGATACAAAATTAGAAAATTACAGGCATCTTTAACTCTCTGTTCAAAATTCACATAGTTAACGTGTTTCATTGTAGATGAGGTATTGATGTCTGTCTTTCCATATTTAAGATGAGTCTTGTATCATTTTTTGGAGGGGAGTCTTATATCATTTTTAATGAAATATTTTAGACATAAAAAGATATAGAATGTAATGGAGACCCCAGTATATCCACCCAATTTAAGGGAAAACCCGCCAGATTTCACAAACACAGATTCCCCCAAGTCATCACTGCATGCAATTAGTTACTTGAGTGTATGTGTGTGTGTGTGTGTGTGTATGTGTGTGTTTGTGTGTGTTTTATTGCAGTGCAAGGGGTCAAATTTAAAACCTTTCACATGCCAGGAACTCTACCACTGAGAAACACCTCCAGCCCCTACATGTACTCTAATTACACGTTAATAGCTGTAAACAATATATAGTATTGTACTGTATGATTTTGAACTTTATTTAAATATTTTTCTCACTGTGTGACTTGTGCACCTTGTCTTCATTCATTTTTACATATTCATCACTCATTACATATATACCATAGTGTATGCATCAGTGCCACTGCTGATAGTATAAACAATGTTGAATTATAAAGAATGCTGCAAGTATTCATATATATATATATGTGTGTATCTTCCTATATTTGCACGCATAATTAGGGTGTGTAATTAAGCACAGATCCTCTGTCTTGTGTGGCGGGTACAATATCACCTTCATACGTGTGTGTGGACATGCACACACACACATGCATGCGCACCCTCAGTTTTCCTTAGTGTACCAATTTATTTTCTCACCTGAACTATCTGAAAAACACTGAAAGTTTTTCCAGATTTTGCAGTGTACAATGCTAACCTATTGCTTTCATTTACATTTTCTTGATTACCTGAGAGGTTGAATATTTTAGCTGCTGCTTTTTCTTTCATTGTTTTCTGGGAGGGTATAGTGCCTGTTGTACACTTTGCCCATCTTTGCCCATTTAAACAAAGTCTTTTAACTTTTCTTTAACTGATTTATAGCAATTCTTTCTACATTTTACATACTGAATCCTATATTCCTATGTTTTATGTTTGGGGTTTTTGTTTTTTGTTTGTCTGTTTATTTGTTGGAGTTTTTGTTTTTTGTTTGTCTGTCTGTTTGTTTGTTGGACAAGGTCTCACACTTTGTAGTTCAGTCAGGCTGGCCTTAAACTCCCTGTGTACCTTGCACTCTTGAACTCACAGTGATCCTCCTGCCTCTGCCTCCCAAGTGCTGGGGTTACAGGCATGCACCACCACACCCAGCTAAATCCTATGTTTTAATATTTGATCACATGTAGGAAGCTGTCTTGCTTTATGTTGCCTTTTTACACACATACTTTTTAAAAAATTCAGTGCAGTCAAAGTTTTCAGCCTTTTCCTTGAGCTTTTGTGCTTTTGACATTGTTTAAGGATTCCTCATCCCCTTGCAGATGGGGCATCTGAATGCAGCTGTGCCTGGGGAAAGCACGTCAGACAGTGGCTGCCAGTGCTCTGGGAAAGTCTGTAGGCCGATGCCCAGTCTGTGCCAAGCGGAGGATCTTGGACATAATGCTGCGAAGTAGGGCACAGTGGGAACCCACCGCCAGGAAGCTGCAGAGCGGGGCATGACAGATGCCCGCAGTTCCCTCTGACTTTTGCTCAAGGGATTGATTGTTGTCCCCTCCAAGGCTCAGCAGTGACATTCTCCAACTGCTTGCTTGTGGCTCTTTCCTTTCATAAGGGAGAAAACAAAACCCAACCTTCTGAACAGCCCCAGGAACTTTTTACCCGAGCCCAGCCCCAGGAAACCCTTGACACCTTTCTGTTTTGGTTCATTGCGAAATCACTGCATGTTTGTTTCTCTGATGCTCAGGGGTCCAAAGAAGTTGAGTGACTTGCCCTGATCCCACAGCAGGTCAGCAGGGAGTGGGGAGTAGTTAAGCAGTTTCTGTGACGCCTGGTTTAGTTTTTTGCTTCATTCAAGCTATTCCCTGCTGTGAAGCTTTGTTTATTTATCCTTTGGGCCACTAAGCTTAGTGGGATATTTAAAAGTCTGATATCCTTTAAGTTGTGGATAGTGTCCAGCCATAAAATGTTTGTAAAGAACTCTGAAAGGAATTATTCTGAGCCAGGCATGATGATGCATGCCTGAAATCCTGCACTTGAGAGGCTGAGGCAGGAGGATCCTTCCCTGTGAGTTTAAGGCCGGCCTGGGCTGCACAGTGGGTTTAAGGCCAGCCTGAACTACATACCAGGATCTTGTCTCAGAAAAACAAAGCAAAAAAAGAAATGATTATACTCTTGTACATAAACTACTACATTGCTGGTACAGGTTGAACACCTCTAATTCACAAATATAAATAAAAGATTAAAAATTTTGAGGGCTGACATGATGCCCTTTGTGGAAAATTCCACTGTATGAAACTTTATTTCATGCACAAAATTATTTAAAATATTGTATAAAATTATCTTCTTACCATATGTAGAGAGAGTGTGTATTAGGTAGCTTTCTGTTATTGTGGCAAGATGCCTGAGGCAATCAATTTAAAAGGAATTTATCTTAGCTCATAGTTTCAGAGATCACTGTCTGTGGTTGCCTGGCCCCGTGGCTTTGAGCCTGTGGTGGCTCAGTGCATCATGGCGGGAGTACGTGGCAGAGGAGCCCAGTTCCCTTCATGGCAGCCAAGGGGGCAAAGAGAGAGACAAGAAGGGTCAGAGGTCTCAGTCTCCCCTTTAAGGGCACTGCCCAAGACGCACTCCCTCCCACAAGGTGCCACTGCCTAAAGGTTCTGCCCCCTCCCAGTAGTGCCACATACTGGGGTAAAAACCTTGAAGACATGAGCCTTTGGGGGACACTCCATAGGAAACTATAGCAAGGTGTGTATGAAGTAAGTGAATTTAGACTTGGGTCCCACCCGCAAGTTATGATGTATATGCAGATATCCAAAATCTGGAACGCCCCAAATTCAAAACACTTCTGCTCCCAAACATTTTGGATAAGGGGTATTCAACCTGTATATACTTTCTCCAAATCCAAGGAAATTCAATGTGAAGGAACACTGAACCTTTCCAATTGGTCTGAGGCTTTCTGTGAAGGGACTTGTTGGGCAGAATGCATCATAAAAGTTGCTCTGAAAACGATGAAGAGGATGCTGGGGAAGGTGGTGTCTGGAGGGCATTTTTGTTTTGAACAAATGTTTTTATATTCTTAAAAGTCATCTGACTTTTCCTAATATGAAATGGAACCTCAAGCACAAATGACAAATCATGTTAGATTAAAAGCATTTCTGTGAAGCAGATGCTGAACAAAGTCAGATGGCAAATGGCAGATTGTGAGAAAATGTATAGCTGTAAAACATTTTCAAACTAATTTGTAAAGAACTGCTATAAATGAAGGAAGACAGACGCATCCCAGTGGTGAGACGTTATGAATGGCCAGAGCCTGGAAGCAAAGTATATACAAAGGCCAACATCTGTCAGTCTCTTTTGCCCTATCAAATTGGAAAAATGAAAGATTGGTGAAGTCGCCTTGAGGGGTATTTAGACAATCTGGGGGGACTGGGGCTCATTGCCCCCATGTCAGGTTCCTAGGGCAGTCGTGAAAAATTTATCACCGATTTGGTGACTTAAAATAGCAGAAATGTGTTTTCTGTGCAAGTTTGCAAACTGAGGTGGCAGCAGGGCTGTGCTCCCTCTGCAGCTGGCAGGGAGAAGCCCTCCTCCTGCCCCTCCCGGCCCTCCCGGCTTCTGCTGTGGCCATCAGTTGGTGGCATTCCGTGGCGGCACCTGTACTGCTCCCGTCTGCCTCGGTCTGCACGAGGTCTCTTTCCTGTGGGTCTTCTGGCTCCAGAGTCCCTTCTACTTTCTCTTATGAAGATACCAGTCATTGGGTTTAGGGGCTGCTCTAATCCAGGACGCCGAAGCCCCGTGCAAAGCCTCATCTTGACCGCTGCACACAGACCTTGTTTCCAAAGAGGGCTGCATGTGCAGGTGTGAGGATAAGAACTGCAGCATGGCTGGGCGGGGGCACAGTTCAACCCACAATACCCAGTTTGTTTTAAACGGACCCTTGTTGTAATCTCATCCCTGGGATTTCTTCCCTGGATAAATAGTCTCCGTTTGCACAAAAGCGTGCATGCTAGAATGTTTGTCACAGCACGATTTGTAATGATTTTAAAAATTTGAAACCAAACTAAATGTTTGTCAGAAGGAGCTGGAAACTATTCATGTAGTGGCATAACATACAGAAAGAGGTAGCCCATCCATACTGACTCAGAAATGTCAATAGACAGTGACATTTCCGAGAGCAAGGACAGATCTCCATCTCCATCTCTGTGTCTGTCTTCCTTGCAGGTCATTGTTTAAGGTTGGACCAACTGCGTGCACGTGTGTAGGTGGATATGATGCATTATGTTCAAGCACAGAACAATATGGGGAAACACTCCTCATGATTAGAAGTAGTTACCTCTGAAAACAGGGTGAGGAACAAGGGCCAGTTTTTACAATGTCCTTATCTGGCCTGTGACAGACTTGCTTTACAGAATAGGTTCAGAGGCTTTCTATATTTCTGTCTTGCTCTGAGATATTGATATGATGCAGAAATCTTATGTTTTGAAGGTATGTTAATACTCATTCATAAATGGGTATTATGTCTTCATTTTTCATCAGTTATGAAAAATTTCAAAAACAGAAAAGTATGGAGCATGATGCAGTTTCCACGTATCTACTACCATCTAAAACTAACAAATGTCAGCATTTATTTTTTGCTCAGGAGTCCTTCCTTTATTTCATTAAAACAAAATACTGTAGATATAACTGAAGTTCCCAGTGAACCTCTTGCCATTACCATTTCTCCTCCTTTCTCTTTAAAGACAGCCAACCGTTGCTGCAAAATTTGATGGGCAGCCTTTCTATACATACTTTTATACTCTTACTACGTATTTTTGACCACTAGCAAATAATGGTAGTGTCTCTTTGTGTGTTTTAAATTTTATTTAAATGTTACACGTAACTTTATAATGTACATTCATACATGCAGAAATGTACATGTTTTTGAAATTTTTTTTAGTCTTTTTCTATTCTTATTGACACATTAATTGCTTTTTATTCATTTTTATGCCAGTTAATAGGTTACAGTGTATACAATCTCCATTTGATGGACACTGAAGTTTTCCTACCTTCTTGCTGTTAGATACAGTGGCATCGTGTAGCCCTCATGTGGACATGCAAGAGTTCTCCACATTTGTGCTGTCGGGTTCACATATCTAGCCTGTAGGATTGTGTGTTTTCAACTTCCATGGATGTTGTCCTATGGCATAATGTCATATTGTTTAACGCCAAAAATGTGTCATTACTAACTTTATTTCTGTTCATCCTTTTAAATGGATTTTTCAGTTTTTGCCACCTGTTGGGTATGAAATGATAGGCCATAGTCTTGATTTACATTACCACGGTTAACACTAAAATTAAATAACCACTTCTTGTTCAAGGAAAGGAGGAATGGGCTCTCAGCATAGCAAGTGCACGGTTAGCTTTTGCCTTTAAGAAGCCTCTACCTCCCTTGGGAAATAAATAGGATCTGAGGTCCATTTATGCCTCACCCAGAAACGGGATGGTAAAATCTCCCCAGCCTGTTGGAGGCTGTTATGGTTTGTGTCTAGAGGTCCCTGTAAAGCCTCATAAGGTCATAGATGGGGCTTTTTCAGAGGTGGCTGAATCTAGAGTATGTGATGCTGGGATTAAAGGTTTGTGATTACTAAATCAATCCACTGATTGGTTTGGCACCATGCTAATCCTGGCAGCATGGATAAGATATAAGGGGCAGAAAGAAGCTGCTTAGGCCCCTTGCTTGCCTTGGTGTCTTCTGCCTGTCAGCCAGGCCACCCTGCCTTGGATCCAGCCAATTATGGACTGAAACCTCTACAAACTGTGAACTAAACAAAACTTTCCTCCTTTAACTTTGAGGGTCAGATATTTTGTCCCAGGAACAAGTACAGTAAGACAGAGGCCAAAGGAAAAAGCTTCTGTCACTGAGTCTTTATACTAATTGACTCCCCTCACAGTTACATACAAGGAGAGAGTCTTATTTTTTTCCTGAATAAAATCAAGCACAGTATGTCTTAACTAAACTTCACTTCAGGTAAGCCATTCATGTCACAATGATAGGAAAGTGGCAGCTTGCAAAGCTGTATGTACAGTGATCCGGTCTTCCAAGGAGAAACACTAGGGAAAAAATATGGGTCCACGATGAGTAACTTATCATGGAGGTGGAGATTGAGTGAGGTTTGTCTCAGTTTTTAACAATGAATATAGATCACTTTTGTAGAGATAAAAACATACTTATGTTTTTGACGGGCCTCACATGCAGGTTGCCTGACACATGTGAGTGATGTGTGGGGCCCTGCAGTGCTGGCTTCATTGATGGGAATCTGTGCAGTGTGCTGTCCAGAGGGAGGCTTGGGTGCCCAACAGATGCAGCTTCAGGTCCCACTCCTGTTTCTTCCTTAGGTTTGCGAGCTTTCTGAAACATTTCTCATTTACAGGTATAACCATATGATTTGTGTTAGCTTTCCATTACCATAACAAATACCTGAAGTGTATAACATGAAAGGCTTATTTTGGCTCAGAGTTTCAGATGTGCCAGCCCACGGTCAGCTGGCCCTGTTGTCCTTGGGCCTGTGGCAAGGCAGGCCATCACAGTGGGAGTATATGGTGGGCAGGAGGCAAACAGGAAGAAGAGGCCACCTCCCACAGTTTGCTCTGAGGGCATCCCCCAGGGACCTGAGACCATTCGTTCAACCCTGGCTCGCCAGGGTTCAATACCTTCCCAGAGTTGGGGACCCCACCTATGGTACACAGGCTTTTGGAAGACATTTCAGATCCAAAATATAACATGATTACTCTGAGAAATAAATAAAAAGGCATGTAGGGTACTTACCACATGCCGGGTACTGCTTAAAATGCTTGAAGGTGACTTATGCCAGCAGTTGTACTTATTCTTTTTCACGTTTAAGTGCAACTTACACATCTTTGACTATGTTTCTGATTATGAAAGCTGTACAAAGGTACATTTCCTGCAATAATTAGGAAAACTACACCCTATGCGCATTGTTTTGGGAAGGATTAAACTCAGTAACCTTTTCCCCTGTAGTTGACCAGAATTGAGAGAACTGCCAAATACAAGGCTCCCTTGCAGTGAGACCCTTGGATGGAGGCCATAGCCACAGGCCTGAACAAAGCCGAGTGGGTGAAGCGTGTGACCTCTCCTTGAGAATGTGGCCAAGAGTGAAACAACTGTCTTGATATTATTTTAAATGTGGGCTGCTAAATGGCTGGTTCTGGTGTGTAATGGCTTCCAAGGTGGCGGAGGCTGCCAAGAAAGTATTCACACTGGCAAGTCATTGAAAGTATTCTTTTCCTAAGAAGACTGGCTGGGTTCCAGAACTTTCTTTAGGGCAACATTCAAGCCTATTGTAGCTAGTTTTGTTGTAGTGTTTTCAGGCAGAAGATTTGGTCATTGCTTTTACTATCTGAGTGCTGAAAATGTGTCCTAATAGCCACCTACTCAAAGATACTCATCTGCATCCTGTGTCTCGGGCAACTTCCATGGGCACCACCACCCTCCAGTTTACACAAGCCAGACACCTGAGAGTTGTCCTCAGTTCCAGACTCCCTGCGTCTAGCCAGCCACCTTGAGCTGATCTACTACTGCCTGGACTAGTTATGGGTCCACTTTTCTCTCTCTCTCTTGTCCTTGCTTTAGATTTTCTAAGTGGCCGTGCTGATTCAGCCCTCCACAGTTCCAGACTCTGCTGTCTTTCCTCCTATTGGCAGGACACAGGGTGGGCTTCTCGGCGTGGCACTGCATGCAGCCCTCTGTGGACTGGTCCCTGGTCACTGTGTCTTCTCACAGAACCGAGCTCTGGGAGCTGCCACACAGGTCCACGTCTGGGTTCAGTCTTCACTCTTCAGAGAGGTTCTAGACTTTCTGTGAGGCCTTTTTTGTTAAGTTAAACAAAACTACTGGACAATAGTCAATGTGTGACTTGTTAATAGTGTTAATTTTTTTAAAAAGCAAAATTTTCTCTACTTAAAGATTTGGAGAAAGTCCATTCTTCTTGTTTTTACGTACTTTTAAAACACTCGGGTTCTATCCCACCGTTAAACTCTTTCTATGATCTTGGTATGGGATGGATCTTGCTATGCTGTGGTACTTTGTTTAGCTGGCTGCTTCTGTACTTGATTCTGAGCTCCTTGAGGGCAACCCCACGTCTGCTTGTCATTAGTAGCACCAGTATTGTCCTAGTGCTCAAGCCAGGTGTCTAGAAAGAGATGCATATACAGGACTGATATGTCCTTTTAATAAAGATTAAAACCTTTTACTGTGTTTTTTATATATCTGGGCATGAAAAAATAAGCACAAAATGGGTAAAATAAACATTTAAAAATACTCAAATGTTCTAGAAGAAAGCATACTTCCTGCAATTTAGAGGGAGAAGAGATTCACAGAGTGAGATCTAAAACTCATGGACCAGAAGAACAAATTCTGGGGTTTTAAGTATTAAAGTTCTGTAGGGCAAGAGACACTGTGAACACTGTCAAATGCTAAGCAGCAGATGAGGTAAAAAATATTTGTAATGCCTAAATCTTGTTAAAACAGTATAACTCAATGAGAAAAAAACAAAGAACCCAATAGAAAAATGGGCAAAGGACAGGAACAGGCAGTTCTCAAGGAGGAAAACCAAGTAGTCAGCAAATATATGAAAGGTGATAAATCTTAAAATGTTCAGGAAAATGAAAACTAAAACAACAGCTGACTGTGGAGGGTAGACAGTGCCCTGTGGTGGGGATGGGGGTCGATGTCCATGTGAGGCAGGCAGAGGAGGACCGCATGTGCCAAAGGGACTCTGCTGTTCCAGCTCAGAACATGTACAGCTTTACGCTTGCCATGTGTACATACTCCTGTGCGTGTGACACTCTTCAGTACATTATTGAATTGATGAATTATTAGAAAAGAGAGAAGAGTTGCCTGAGGATATAGTGAAACGGGTATTCTTTATATTGTCTTTGGAAGGGTAAACTGGTACCACCAAGAATCTTCCAAAATGGAAGGGTAATTTGACAATAAGTAATGAAAGAATAAACTAATGATTGTTATGCTCTAGTAATCAGTGTTGCAAAAAATGCTGCATGTATATACATTGTGGTGGAAAGATTTAATCCCAGAATTGTTGCTGATGACAAAAAGTAGGAAACAGCCTAAATGTCCATGGAGATGGCTAAGACCTGGCATATCTACCCATGAGGGTCCATGTAGCTGTTAAAGGGTTTCAGGAATACTAAAGGGTGGGGAGCAAATTGCTGAACGTAAAAAACATTTTGCTAAGAGAAAAAAACCCATTTTTATGTGTGTATAAAATACAAAAAAAAAATGTTTCTAATTTGAGTTTCTCTAATCAGTGATGACAAGGGTCTTTCCATGTGCCTGACTTCATCTGTCTTTTGTGGTAAATTGTCTGTTTAGATGTATTGCCCACCTTTTGCAAATTAGATCGCTTATTTTACTGGTAATCTTTGAGAGGTCTTCATATGTCCTACATCCAAGTCTTTGGTCAGAAATATGATTTGTGAACATTTTCTCCTAATTTTTTTGTGATCTGTCTGTTCTTTTTCCCTCCGTATATTCTTTTGAGCATGCATTTATTTTCCCCCCAAATAATTTGCTATCCCTTGAGTTGCCCACAACCCCCACTGCTGTCCCTGGTGAAGACAGTATAAGAAGCTGCTAGATATCACTGGGTTTTGGGTATTTACTTTTCTTTCCCGTGATGCCACCATGCACATAATAAATTTGTATACCTTTACTCCTGTTAATCTCTCCATTGTCAGTTTCTCCTAATTACTCTAGCTTCATATTAAGTTTTGAAATTAGACAGGGAGTCATCCAACTTTGTTATTTCTCCAAACTGTTTGTTTTGGCTATTCTAGTTCCTTTGACTTTTCTCCCTCTACTACTGGGATTGAACTCGGGGTCTTGTGCCTGCTAAGCAAGCATTCTGTCACTGAGCTATATCCCCAGGCCTTTTTATTTAATGGTACTTTTTGAGACAAATTCTCACTAAGTCGTCGAGGCTAGCCTCAAACTTGTGATCCTCCTGCTTCAACCTCTCAAATGATGGGGATTTATAAGCATGTTCAACCATGCCCTGCTCATTCCTTTAACTTTTCTTTTTCCTAAATTTATATTTAAGATGATACATAAAAACACAAAATCATGCATATTTATGAGGTACCATGTGATGTTTTGATATATGTATAT
Organism: Hystrix cristata; assembly: GCA_004026905.1. Taxonomy (NCBI): domain Eukaryota; kingdom Metazoa; phylum Chordata; class Mammalia; order Rodentia; family Hystricidae; genus Hystrix; species Hystrix cristata. The sequence goes on along the minus strand of PVJO010003337.1, from coordinate 31,615 downwards.
ATTGTGTAATGTTTAAGCAATCTCTGACAGCACCTCCCGGAAGAGATGGAAGGGCAGTCTCCTGATAATTAACCGTATCTTCTGCATCTTATCATATGATCAATGAAGAAATAAATCTCACTCGTTATTTTTTATGTGTACATGGCTGTATTTGGCACAGCCCGGCCATCTGGCAGCGGCATCGTAAACTGCAGATGTGTGGGCAACGTGTCTGGAGAGGACAATGTGCCACTTTAGAGACCGCTCTGCAGCACAGGGTGTGAGTGCCATCTTTAAACACTTGAGGGGTTGCCGGTGTGGCGTCTCCACTTTACACACGGTGAGTTTTGATTGTTGCTGAACTGAATTGTGCAGTGAAGTCTCCTTGATGCAGTCGCTGCCCGAGTCAGAGTGTCATCAAGGCTCCTGGCCTGAACTGTTGCAGCAGGCCCTCGCGGTCTCCAGCCTCCTTCCTGCCCTCTTCCTGCACAGGTGCATCCCACCACATGTCTGTTCATGGCCTTCCCGTGCTCCTCTGCAGGACCCAGCCCTCTTCTCCATCTGCCTCCACTGGGCCTCCCCATTTTATAAGCAAGCACACAGTATGGATAAATATTTTTAAAACATGCAGACATTCTAGAAGAAAGCACAGTTCCTACAGTTTGTAGGTCGAAGAGCCTCTCAAAGTGAGATTATAAAACCCACAGACCAGAAGATCCATAGTCTATGTTGGGGTTCACTCTTGGTGGTACACATTTTATGAGTTTGGACAAACATGCTTTGATATATACCCATCATTGTAGTATCAGAGTATTTTCATGGTCCTATAAATCCTCTGTACTCTGGCTATTCACCCTCCTACCCCAAGCTCTGTTTTCGGGTGCTTAAACATTTAGAATTGTTATATCTCTTGAAACGCTGAGCCCTTTATAATTATGTTTGCTTCTCTTCATCTCTGATAGTATTATTACTTATTCTTAGGTCTGCTTTATCAAATGTTAGTCAGTGCAGATTTCTTTAGTGTTTAGAAGGGATGTGTTTTGTATTAGTTTGTTTTCCATTGCTATAACAGATTACCAGCAGCTGGGACCTGCATGAAGAAATGACATTTATTTAGCTCCCAGTTTCGGAGGCTGAGAGTCCAAACAGAATTTCTCTGGCTCTGGTGAGAGTCCACTTGATTGTCCCGTCTTGGTGGATGACATCATGGCATGGGTGTATGTGAGAGGAAGAGATCACATGAGAAGCTAGGAAGCCAGAGAGACCAGGAAGGGCCAGCACTGGTCTTTTGCGAAGTAACCAGGATCCTGTGAGAACCACATCAATCCTGGGGTTGTGCTGCCAACGACTCACTTGCTTCGCACCAGGTTGTGCTCTGCAGCCCTCCAACACCACCACACTGAACCCTGAAGACACACCACATCTAAACCCTAGGTGGTTTCCCTAATTTTTAAACTTTGGACCAAAGACTATACATTAAAAGTATATATATTTTAGATATCTTAGAATCAAATCTTAGTCTTTTATCCAGTCTGGAAGTCTCTGCCTTTTAATTGATTTGTTTTGACCAGTCACACATAATGTGACTATTGGTAGAGATGCCTTAAATATAATATCTTATTAGCAGTTTGTTTCTTTTTCCTGCATTTGTGTTAATTGAGCATTTCCATGAATCTGTTTCATCCCAACTATTCATTATTTATGCTTCTTTTAAAAAACGGTGGTAGTGTTTAAAGTATACATCTTAGTTGCTCAGAGTCTACCTTCTAATATTACTATACAGCTTCACATTCTTTGTACCATGTAATCTTTACATTTACCTTCATATGTGCATTTATAATGAACTGCAACTATTTTAGCTTTGGCTCATCAGTTATATTTTAGAGCCACTAACAACAAGAAAACATTCGTTTTACCTTTAATAATTCGGTTTCTGGTGTTCTTTGTTTCTTTATCTTGATTCAATTTTCTGTCTGGTGTCTTTTCCTTTCACCTATGGACTTTCCTTTAAACTTATTTGTAGATGTGTTAATTATGCCAAGAATGAATTCCCTAAGCTGTTTGTTTTCTCCAAAACATTGTTGTTTCTTCTTCATTTTTGAAACATATTTTTACCGGGAATAGAATTTTAGGTTGACGGTTTTTTCAGTTTTTATTTTTTATTAATATACACTTGCATTACATAATGATGCATTCCTTTTGGAGAGTGGGTATGTGTACTCTCGGTTCTTTTTTTACCTCTTTCCCTCCCCTTTCTTCCCCTCCCTCCATCTCTTGATCCCTCTCCTGTTTGAAAAAAATCTATCTCTGTGCTTCCTATTATCTATCTTTATTTTGCTCTTTATTTATATTTTGGAGTTTCTCATATGAAAGTTGGGATATTTAATCTTGTATGTCTGGTTTATTTCACTTAACATTATGGTCTGAAGGGGCATCCATTTTCCTGCAAATGACTCAAGTTTATCCTTCTTTATGGTGGAGTGGTACATACTTCACTGTATATAAATATCACATTTTTCTCAGTTTTTTCTTTCAGATCTTAAGGGGGTCACTCCATTGTTGTCTATCTTGCACTATTTCTAAGAAAAATTCTAATGTAATTCTTACCTTGTTCTTTAATATATGTGACCTTTTCGTCCATGTGCCTTCAATATTTCTCTTTGTCTTCTACGCTCAGTGACTTCAGTATAATATACCAAGGTATATGGGAGCTTTTAGAATGGTATGATACTCGTCTTCCTTCGTGTTCTCTGAGCCGCTCGGATCTGTGACTTGGTGAGTTTCCTTATTTTGTGATGGTCTTAGGCATTCTTTCTTTTCATTTTTCATCTTTTCCATTCTGTCTCTTCTCCTGGGGTCCCAGTTACACATGTGTTAGATCACTTGATGTTTTTATGGTGGTCTTAGATGCTTTCTTCAGTCAGTTTTTTGCTCTCTGCTTTTCACACTGGATGCTTTCAGGCTACTAATCTAATCTTTATGTTACAGATTCTTTTCTTTCCTGCCATGTTGCCCCCTTGGATGACTGCTCAGAGACATCTTTATGTCTGTGACTGCATCTTTTCAATTCTAGAATTATCCTTGCTATCTCCTATGGTTTCCATTTGTCGGCTGAACTTACCCGTATGATTGCATGTTGTCCACACTTTCCATTAATGCCTTTAGCATATTAATCATAGTTATTTAAAATTTACCATCAGATTATTCTAATATCTGATTCATATCTGAGTCTGCTTCTGATGATCACTTTGTCTTCTGGGTGTTGTTCCTTCTTGCCCTTTCATATGCCTTATGACTTTTTTGTTTTTGAATGCCAGCCGTCCTGAGCCAGGCAAAGATGCTGAGGTAGAGTTTTTAATGTGTGGAAACTGGCTCACCTTTCTTTCTGCTAGGCTTTCATTGCGGGAATTTGAGTTAATCTAGTTAGGGGTTGGGCAAGGTATAGGGCTGTGGTTGCTCTGGTTACCCTAGATGTACTAAAGGTTTCCGATTCCTCTAGTAATGCTGTGTGTTCAACATGAAGACTGGCTGGCTAGACGATCTTGTGGGGCTTTCCCCGCTCTAAATCTATTCTACTCTCAGCTTTTGGTTTTCCCTTTGCGTTTCCCTCATAGAGGATCATGTTCTACGTTCGCCTTCTCACCTCCTCTCAGAAGTATTCTTTGATTACTTTACTACATATTTAATACTTGTCAGCCTGGGGAGAGGTCTGGTTTAGCCTTCATCTTAGGCACTCATCCTGTCCCCAGAGCTTGAGGGTGGCTCTTCAGAGCACCAGCTTTCCTGGGGCAGGCAGCATCTATTCCTGCTCCTCCCCCAGGGGTAGAGGTTTTTAGTTCAGTTCTCTTTATTTCAGCTCACTAAAGGGACTTTTTTTTTACACCTGTGTCAGCAAATTAAAACACTAGTATTTGTACTACATATTGAAAGAGTCAGAAATTGGATTGATGTCACAAAGGAACCTCAGTGATTCTTAATCATTTCCCCTAGTTTTTGCTGTTGACACTCAAAGTTTGAGAAATGGGTGGCTCTTGATAACAATCCGAAGTTGGCCGGGAAGTCACTGGACTTCATTCTGTGCTGGAAGGGTTGCCTGGGCCAGGAGTAACCCGTCTGTCCTCAGCACCAGTAGCCCTTGCAACACAGAGCAAAACATGCTGGTTGTCTTTCTGGAATATAAGAAATAATCACTAAAAATATTTTCGACCTATGTTATAAAATAGTTTTGCCACAAAGCAGAATCTTCTTTCTTTTTTTGCCCTTAGTAGTTAATTTTAGCTGGCTTATCATGGAAGTACCAAAGAATTTTTCTGGCACTTACTGGATTAAATGATGGGCAGATGTGCAGACATTATTAGCTATTTGGACCAATCTTTGAGCCTATTTTCTAGACATCTTCAGCCAAGCATATTGCTAAGAGAGTGCAGTGATGAGATACATATAGCCACATACCAAGTTCCACTTGTATGCTGTGTGGAGCTTCAAAGAAACTTGGTTCGCCTTTGCCTCCCACAAAGCTGGGATATGGGCACATACCACATGCTTGACCCGTTTACTGATCTTTAAACCGAGGGTTTTCAGTAGATTTGGGTTTCGTTTCCACTTTTAGTCCTGTAGTGGACTAGTTTCATGTTGTATGTAGCTGGGGAAAAGACCCCCAATGATGGATATTTTGTACTTGTACATGTTTGAAAGAAGAGGAATCACTCTTTGTTGAGGGAATTGAGCTCCCCAGCTGAGCAGAAAGGTTAGAATGAACTAGACCAGCAAGTCAAGTGGTGGCCAGTGGCAGGGTGAAGAGTTGCTGACACAAGCTCTTAGGTCTCTAAATGGAACGCAGCCTCTTTTAAGACTTGTGACTCATGGCTTCAGAAGTTATTTTTTCAAATCAAGAAGGATTGTAATTTTGTTCGTCTAGAAGCGCTGACTAATACATGTGTGTAGGTGGACTGTGTGTTCGCAACGGTTTTGCCAGCACGAGCTTTGCACTAATTAGAGTCTTCGTACTGGAGAAACCCTTCAGAATCCTGAGTGGGCAGGATGCACTTTCTTCTCTTAGACTGAAGATTTAGGACTTGCATAGAATTTCACTTTATCCTTAAATTTATCTGTGGGCCAAGACTCTAGCATATGTTATTTTTTTGTTTTAGTGCATCTGGGGAAAAGAGCTGGGAAACACTTTTCCTCAGTGACGTGGAAGGCTGGCTGCTGGGAAGCCTGGTGTGCTGGTTCTCCGTGGCAGCTCTTGGGTTTCTGCACTCTTGTGAGCACAGGCACAGGCTGCCCTTCGGCATGGAATTGTCTTTTCAAGGATGTTTGTGTAACTAACAGCCTTGGAAGACAGAGCTCCTTCTGGGCCAAGGGGCAGGTGGGTTTGCTTGTAGTCAATTATAAAATGTTTGTGTTCTCTAAGCTCAGAGTTCCTTAGCTGATACATAAACCCAGAATCTCCTGTGGGGCTTGGGAATGAGGGAGAATAATGGAATGGGAAACTCATGCTGCTCGAAACCTTGTACAAGATACAGCCCTTGATAGTATTGGGTACTTCTTTCCATTCTTTTCAAATACAGTCAGTCCTGTATCCTTAACTTCCACATCTGAGGATGCAACCAAACACAGATGAAAAATAGTTGGGAAACAAACTGTGCCTGTGTAACAAGCTGGTTTTGGATTGTCATGCCATAAACTATATAACTATTTTGATAGCATTCACATTGCATTAGGCATTATAAGTAATCTAGAGATTATTTTACTTATGTAGGAGGGTGCATGTAAGGTCTATGTGAATACCAAGTCATTTTATACAAGGGAATGTTCACAGATAACGGTATCAGTAGGAGTGCTGGAACCCACCCACCATGGACATTGAAGGTGACTTGTAAAGTTACGTACTTTAACATAATTTTAATCTCTCTGTAATACAAAATAATATCCTGCTTTCAAAAGTTAGCATTTTTCTGATTGTACCAATTAATTCATGATAATTGTAGGAACTTGGAAAACTGAAAAAAAAAAAGAAAGAAAATTATTAGTGTGCCTATTGCCCAGAGAGGGAACCCCTATTACTATTCTGTGTATTTCCTTCTAATATTTAATGGACATTTCATAAAATTTTAAGGAAGACTATTGCAGTCTTCATTCACCTAACATTGTGTCTTGTGTACTTTCCCAGCCATTAAATACTGAATAGGTTGGCTGGTTTTAATGAACGCTGTACCTCATTCTCTGGATGGCCAAGTTCTCATACTCATTTTGCAGTCATTTCTTTCATCAGTTTTGGAAATTATTGCTTCACTGCTTCTGTTCCATTCTCATAGTCATTGATTCATAATATTGCTGTCTCTCTCTCCCACCTCATTCCCTTCCTCCCACCCGGCCTTTCTTTTTCGTTCCCCTTTCTCTTTCCTCTTGCCCCTTTTCTAGAATTGTACTTACTAGTGTATTAGAACTTTCCAGCACATCTGTATGCTTCTTATGCCCTTTTCTACATTCTACATTTTGTCTCTGTTCTTTAGTCTGGATATTTTATCCTGATGTGTCTTCCAGTTTATACTTCTTCAGCTAATTCCGATCTGCTTTTAAATTACTTGCAACTTCTGATTGTTGAATTTCTACTTGGCTCTTTTTATAGTTTTGCTATCTGCTGAAACTGTTCGATATCTTTTAGTTCCTTAAACATATTAATTCTAGTTAGTTCAAAACTCCTTTCTGGTAACACTCTTATCTGAATGTCCTGTGGGTCTTTTCCTAGAGTCTGTCTTCAGTCATGGAAAACAGGTCTTCCTTCATATTTCTCTGGTTTCTCATTTGAGAGTGAGACCTGGCTTATGAAAACCTCAGGTCTGGTTGGTGTTGCCCTTCCACAGAGACACTTTGCTGGAAGGCAGATGGGCTGGGGCCTGGCTCCTTCCTTCAGCCTTGAGTGAGAAGAGTTGTGGCTGCGCTCCATGCTTGGAGGACAGATCTGTTTCTTGTTGCCTTTGTTCCTAAAGTGGAGCCCATGGGGGTCCCGATTGGAAGCCGGGAGCAGTTCCCAGGCCTGGAATGCCAAACATTTCTCCAGCACTCAGAATATGTTAAAAACAACCCATTTCAACCATTTTTTCAGTGCCATTGCCTCAAAGGGAGAAATGAAGCCAAGTGTAAGGCTTATCTATCTTGGGTTTCCCTGCTACCTGGGTCTTGGCTCCACATTTTTTATTGTTTTTGGCACTTTCCAATATCTTCAGATTAATTTTTACATTTTTTCAGTTGTTCCCAGCAGAAGGATTTGTCTAAAACACCTTAGTCCACCACTACCAAAAGCAGAAGTCTTTGTACAAGCACCACGCTCTTGTTCATTTGACTGGCAGAGTTCTTTAACAAAGGCGAATGAATGCACCTGTCAGTGCCAGGCTGGTGTTCTGTCTGTCTCTTTTAGACTCAGACCTTCAGGGTCCATCACTGAATCCATTTTATGTACTAAAGTCAGTGGAAACGCGGGATAAAAGAACGGACTTTCAGTCCATGGCAAAGAAGAGTCTGCTTTAAACATGTGGGTCAAGGTTTGGCTGGGGTTGCCCTGCGGGCTGCTTGAAGTCAGGGATATATTTTTTGATGGTTCTTCCTCCAACTGACTTTAGCCATTTCCTCTAAAATAATGTAGGGATAGGGGAGAGTAGATGAGTAGAGTGAGCAAGTGTGCAAGCTTTACATGAAATCAACTGCTACAATCACAGAATTTTTCATTAATTGGTTCATTAATTGATTCAACAGGTGCTCACTGAATATGTTGTTTGTGTCAGATGATATCCTGAGCACTACAAATGAAGAAACAAACAAAAAAAATAGAAATATAATATGTGTGTTTGAATTCTGTTTTATAGTACTGATGTTTGTTTACATCTAACCATTTTCTCTGTGTCAATTCTAAACATGGATTATATTGTGCTAATTTTTGTTATTGCCATGCTGGAGATTGAATCCTACATTCTAAGCAAGTGTTTTAACTCTGAACCATACTCACGGCCCTCTGCTAATAGTAGGGGGAGGACTTTAGTTTTCCAGTTAGTCATAGTGCCAGAACCAGAAGTCCTTCCTCATCAGTGTGTGGGAGGAAATTTATTAGCTCTCTCTGTCTCTGTCTCTGTTTCTCTGTCTCTGTCTCTCTCTGTCTCTCTCTCTCTCTCTCACTCTCTCTTAAAAAACTTGCATGGAATTCCCTGTCCACTTTTGTTTTCAGGGTCATACACATTTTCTCTTTTTCATAGCCTTGTGGTTACCTGTGGGGAAAGCTGGTAAAGTGCTATTTGTAGTTAAATTCTATTGTAGGCTGAAGGTCAGTTTTCAATACACAGACAAACAAATGAATAAATACATATGTACATTTACATTAACTTCTCCCTTCTAAATTTGCCCATCGCGTTTCCCAGTGGGATGTAAAATATCAGGACTGTTGTTAAACAGAGTGTAGTTTCAGTCACAAACAAGGCGTCTGTTTTTCCTCTAATCTCACATGGCAGGCACCGCTCACCCCAGGTCGCCCTGGCCCCAGCAGGCAGTGCTTATTGCAGCAGCAGACCCCAGCTGCTGTCTTCGTATCTACGTTAGGTCTGGCGCTACCTTCTGGAGGCAGCATCCCGCGCATGGGTGGAGGGCTCGGTCCCCAAGACCCGGCTCTGCTGGTCCCAGGTCCCACCATTAGTGGTTTATTGTAACGGATACTCTAAAGGGGGCAGATGAAGAGCTGCGTGGGGCAAGGTGTGGGGAGGGAAGGGCTGCAGAGCTTCTCCCCCTCCAGATGCCACTCCTCTAGGACATTCCCACGTCCCACTGTCCAGAAGCTCTCGACCCCTGACATCTGGGCTTTTGTGGGATGGCCTCATGACCCAGGATCAGACAAGGGAGGTCAGAGGGTTTCATTCTAGCCAACTCAAGGCAGGGGAAGATTAGTTTTTATAACCTGCCTCGGGGAAGAGAAATTCCAATTTTAACTGTCTTCTATGGGGAAAGAGTTATGGGCCAGGAACTGTGGTCAAAACACAAAATGTTTGTATGATAATATCACCAGAGCCATGCCACAGAATCCTAAATTTTGTGGGTCTGGGTAAGGCAGATCTTCAAGGCAGGGACCCCACTGTGTGTGCCCTCCATACCTTCAGGGAAATTCGTGGCTTCAAGGTGGGAAGGACTCACAGTTAAGGACCTGGGGCAACAGAATGTACCTCTTCGTGTAGCCCCCAACATAGAGGAAGGACAGGAGGGGCAATCGTAATATCTATTAATTGACTTACAACCCCAGGATCATAGACTCATATTGCCACAGACCAAAATTACATTGAAAATTCAAGGCTAGATTGACTGCTTGTATTAGAAACTCTTGACCTACAGCAAAGATCAAACAAGGACCATTAAAGCAAAAGCAACTTGATTTCATTTTATAAGAAGAAAAATTTAAAATAAAACGGAACAAGTTTCATTCTAACAGGCAGAATTAGAAGTCTCTTTTTAAAAAGAACAGTAAGAGTTTGGTTCTTTTTAGTGACATGGATAAAGAAGAGAGATTGAACAGATAAGAAAGGAATTGGGAAAAGAGGCAAACATAACATCTCACTGACCTAAATAAAACTAATGCTGTGGTTAAAAAGATAACTATATAGACTTTTTAAAAAATAATGGAAATAGCCAGAATGTCTTATAGAAATTTCCGTGAAATTTCTACCTGAAGCTGGCAAGTATTGCTGAGCCTGAAAAGGTCTATGCTTAGTTAAAATACCAGCATTTCCCTTTACTGCAAACACCTATAGCAGCGTCTAGAGAGAGAGTACATCACTTTAAGATGAGAAAAGCTGCCTTTAGAATAGCTTTTTTATTTTTTTGAGACAAGGTCTCATTGTGTAGTTCAGGCTGGCCTTGGATACATGGTGATCATCCTTCCTTACCCTCCACAGTGCTGGGATTACAGGCATTCGCCACCACACCTGGCTAGAATAACTTTTTAAAGCCCTGTTACACTTTTGCAACTGAGGGCATAAATGGCTTCACTCTTCCTTTCTGCTGTGGATAGATGGACTCAAGGGACCTACAGTTGTTGACTTGAAGATGCTATTCCTGTTGAAAATAGGGTACAACTATTTTATGATTGAATATTATGGTTGCAAGTGAAATTAATTTTATGGTACCAGAACTAAAAAAATACCTAACAAAATACTGTATATCAAATACAAAGAGCAGTTTTATACAAAGCAATAATGAGATAAGTTTATTAAGTCTCTGAGTTTTGGCTAAAAACAGCTAGTTAAATTTCTTTCAATGAGAAGAGTATGTTTTAATTTCCATGGTTTTTTTCCCCAAAACTACAAGCAGACTCTGGCACCCTGCTCTCCACAGCTTTGTGAGTTGCCTCACCATAAACAGAAGTCTCTGATGGAAATGAGTTCATGTGTCCACTCTAGAGACAGAAAAACAAGTCTCATCAAAATAACTTGTGTAGCCTCTCAGAGCCGCAATTTCCAACCACAACTCAAAGATATTTCTCACTGATAACAGGGATTACTGGCGACTATGAGTTACCAGAATCCTTCTACTTCTGTTTTTCTTCTTAAAAATTCATTCCTCATGTCAAGAATCTCTTTCCCGAATTTTGTGTCTCATGCTACGTCCAACCCCATGTTTAAAAACAAAACAAAATGATCCTGGCTTAAAAAAAAACTCACTTCTTTTTCACTACAATTATTAGAAATGCAGTAAAACTATATGATAATCATAGGCTTCAATGGAGTATTTTTACTTGTATTATTGTTTCATGTCAAGCATTTAAATTCTAAATAAATGATTTCATAAAAGATACAAACATACCCTTGGAATGAGGATGATATCCTGAAATATACCTAGAATGAGGAAAATACCGTGGGATAGTCACATAAGCAGGTGGCACTGACACTGTGCACACTGTCCCCTGTGGTCCCTTGCGGTCACGGAGAATGGCCACTGTTGAAAGCCAGCAGCAGTGAGCCCGGGAGTGGAGCAACTAAGCCCCCGGAAGTCAACTCCTGAATACACTCTGCAGTGCTCTTCGCTTTGGAAAGGTCTCTCTTGAATGGGTATAATTTGTTCTGGATAACTGTAGAGACAGCTTCAGTATTTGTAATGCGTTTTAAATTTTTTAAATTAGATTTTTAAGGAAAGAAAATGAGCTCTTAGTTAGGGTACAGTGCCATTTATTACCTGTGATGTTGAAAACTAATGTACCCTGTCTTTCTTTTTTCTTAACACATTATGTGTACTCTTTCTTCTAGACCAAGATGGTCCCTTCTTCTGTTCCTCCCCCAACCTTATGTCTACTTCTTGAGAAGTATGGTCACAGCAGTCTGTTAATCTGATAGAATTTTAAGATTGTGCTCTTAAGAGAAACATTGCAAAGGAGCCCACAATGTTAATTAGACAGATTGTTACAGAGATTAGGCTAATGGAGACTAATGCAGATTGCTTTCATCCTCCAGGGGAAGGTGAATTTGCTCCTGCCATGATTGCAACAGGAGTGTAGCTCTTCTGTCTTCCTGCCATGCCTTCCTCTCTCTTTAAAACTGGCCACTAGAGCGTCTTCACGTGTCTGATACCATAAAGTACTGAAGTCTCTGGGTTTTCTTCCTGGAAACTACATTGAAGATTACTTCCAGATATTTTGAACTAGAGAATAGATTTTCTGGTGACAGGATGCCTATTTAAAATGCCTAGATTGATGGTGGGGGCTCAATAGAATTTTATTTTTACCACGTATTTCATACATTTTCCAAAAATTTTGGAATTTTGGAAAATGTATGTTGCATAGCAAGCGGGTAAACTTCCAACATGTTTACTTAACCTGGGAATCAGTAAGCTGACTTGCCATGACTACGCTGGTTTTCCAAAGCAAAGTCCTCGTGAATTAAACTACCTGGGTGCTTTTAATAAAACATGGGCATTTCTCAATGACTTACTTTTAAAAAGTAGGAATTAATAGTTATATGTATAATATTATCATTCAGTTTCTTCCCTTCCGGAGGGAAGGAAAAAGGGATGTGTTGAAACTTAATCTCTGCTATTAGCTATTGCAACTGCCTGAGCCAGTAAGAGTGAAGAAGAGGAAGCTCCTCTTTGTACACCGTTACAACTTGGGAAATTTCTGTTTTCTCTACTTTCCAGATTTTAGATTTGCTTGTCAAAACCTGGCCATGCCTGTGGTGGTAGCTGCATTTGTTGCATCTTCCTCCTTCAAAATCTAAGCAAGTGAGCGAATGCCAGTGCTTCGGGACACTCTGACACAGTTTAAGGAGGTGAAGGCAAGCTGCTTGCTGCCTGCAGTGGTGGCTGCCAACACTTCACACGCAGTGGCTTTCTCCAGGAAGGGCCCCTGAGAGACAGTTTTGAGCCGCGAATTCAGGCTATGGATGCCCAGCGCTGGGTGAGCCAGTGCCGCGCTGGTCTCTGTGTGTCTGCCATTCCTCCTGCCTTTCCTCCTCGCCGCACTGAGCAACATGTTGCCAGCCAGAGATGTGTGCAGATCGACGTTCTCAAGCAGGGTTCTTGAGTGAAAAGTAAGGAAATGACCTCGGGTGATGCGTACAGAAGCCGGACAGCCTTGGCCTGGCACATCTCACACAAGTGGGTTACACTTAGAAACAGCAGTAGGAACAAGCGAACTGCAAGCCAGAGCGCCACTGAAAACGCTTACATAATTGTGGCAGGTTTGGGTTTCCTCTGGTTCAAGTTTTCTTGCCTTGTTGATAATCAGACGATCTGAAGAAAGGCGTAGAATTTCAGGGGCGAATCTGCGAGACAGGCTCACAATGGGGCCATTCACCATGGCCCTTTCATTAGCTCACACGCGATCCGCATCATTCTTAGACTCTGGCATGGCTACAAGGCTCCATTTAAACTTAACCCAACCTGCAGATTTAACTGATCCAGGAATGACTCAGTACATCCAGCCAGCTACTGTAGCTTTCTTCCCTGTCTTGATAAGAGAACTCAGCACAATGGGCTTTACAGTTCTTGAATGACTCCATTTTTTCTTGTCTTTGAAATGTGGTGCTTATGTGACATTTTGTTCTTAATACAATTTCACGTGGCTTGATTATATTTTTGAAAGTCTCCACAAACATGATATTGACTACCTCCCCTTTGAATAAATCTTTTTAAAAAATCTTACAGGTGATACAGAAGTAATTTCATATGTCCTACATCCACTTGGCTGGTTTCAATATGTTAGATCCTACGGTATTAAGAACTATTACATATAGTAAAATCAAACTTGAAAAGATTTTCGTTATTTTTGAGGGTGGATTCTGATATAATTTATAGTAGTATTTCAACACTGGATTTCTATCATGGCACTCTTCTGGTTACTTTGCCTATCTCTCATGATATGTAAATTTAACATTTGAATGAGATTGTCCCGGTGCTGAGAGCCAGTGGACTTCTGCTTCCCCTCCAGGCATATTTGGTTGTCCCTGCGGAGCTGTGGAGGAGGGTGCCCTGACTGAGAGTGGAGAGGAGATCCTGTTGGGTACATTTGGTGAACCCAAATATGGAGAGCACCCACTTTTTTTCAAGGGTAGTAAGAACTCACACTGGATCCACAGCTCAGAATACTGCTTCCCAAGCTTTAGGAATCACCAGGAGAATTGTTAAAAATGCAGATGCCTGGGCCCTGCCCTCCCCCCTGCCCCTGAGACTCATTCCGTTGGTTTGGGAGATGGCCTGAGAAATTGCAGTTTTAGATAAGCACCCAGTGGACTGGTGGCTACTGGATCACAGTGACAAACACGATGCTGAAGTCACGAGGGAATGGTGGGAGTCCAGGGTGCCTCCCCCCAGCTCCTGTTGCCCCAGGCGAGCAGGGACCCCACCCTGGTGTGATCCTTAGCAGCATGGATGGCAGGAACAGCAGGACAGTCCTCGTGCTTCCAGTGTTTTGAAGCGTCTACACCAGGGCAGTGTCCACCTGCCCTTTTCCCAGGACCGCACCTCCCCATGGGCCTGTGCTGGCTGTGCGAGGCTGCCATCTCGCTCCCGCCCAGCTTCGTAATTAGAATGTCAGAGCAGTCGTTATCTGCGGTAATTAATCCAAATTTCTCTATCCCCCACCCCACCCCTGTTAAGGTAATTTTCAATGATTAGAAGCAAAGTCTTTTTCAAAAAGACTCCCAATTAGAGATGGATTCTCAGGAAGCCTTTTGGGAATTACGTATCTTTGTTTCATGAAGATGAGCTTTTTTTCTTGAAGACCAGTTGATCTGATGGTCAGAACCGATAGGACAAGTAATGTGGTGATGACACCATTGAGGTTTGCAACAGTCTACTGAAGGTGCTGTTGTGGGTTCTGTTGTAGGATCCGCCCACATATAGCTGGCACACTTTTTTATGGTGTGAATTTTCAGTTGGCAGACTTTACGTATTTATTTATTTGCGATGCCAGAGGTTGAACCAAGGACATTGCACATGCTAGGCAAATGCTCTACCACTGAGTTACGCCACCCCCAGCCCTCCAGCAAGGCTTCCATGGTGAGAATTTTCGGGCCTATACAAAAGAAGAAAGTGTAACGAACTCCCACATACTGATCACTGCCTTTCCAGAGGGCTCAAGATTGCTCCTGTTTTCAGCAGCCTTTTCCATTCTTTAACTGCACTGGTGGTTGTCACAGGGGAGAAAAAGTAATCTTTTCTGTACCCACTTCAAGGTTCAAGGCTGAGGGCCCCATAACAAAGTTCAGATTAGTACAGTTTATTTAAAAGATACAGTTTATTTAAAAGAAATTTTACAGGACATAGAACTTTCAGAAATGCAGACACTAAGACACACGGAAGCCCATGTCCTTTATGCTCAGGTTTGATGAAGAGTGGACCAGCTACGCAGGGTATGAGAAAGGCATCTGACCTAATGGTCCCAAGCTGGGGGCACCAGCAAGGACTGTGTTTGGAGTCTTCTCTGTGGCCTTGTGTCTTCAGAGATGAGGCTGCTTTCCTCTGTGCAGGGAGGATGCCTGTCATGTTAGAAGTCTGTGACCTGCTTTGGGGGCAGCCGGCTTCAGAGGAGAGGGATGAGAAAAGGTCAGGGAGACCTTCCTGTTTCAGCTGTTTCCTCAAATGCCAAAGTGCCTCGTGTTGGGGTAGCATGTCCTGAACTCTGTGGTTTTCAAATCAGGTCCCTTTGGGAAGGCAGCAGGCAAGGAGTGCCTTGCCTGGGGCCTCTCTGTGTTCAGAGATCATGAATTGTCCTTTAAATGTGTTCTTTCAGGAATGTGTTCCAGAAAACCTAGAACTGAAGAAGAAGATTTTTGCCCAGCTAGATCGCATTGTGGACAATAGAGTCATCCTAAGCAGTTCGAGCTCTTGCCTCCTGCCTTCCAAACTCTTTGCTGGCTTGGCACACGTGAAACAGTGCATCGTGGCTCATCCTGTGAGTATTTTAAACCTGGGGAGCTGAGTGTGGTGGAGAGTGCTTGTAATTGCAGCTGTTTGGGAGGCTGAGGCGTGAGGATCCCTTGAGTCAAGGAGATTGAGGCCAGCCTGGGCAACGTAGCAGACACTGTTTCAAAAAAAAAGTTTGTAAACCTGGCGAATTTATTGTGTCTCACTCTGTTTTGGGGGGGGGGCAATAAATTCTAACAAATCCCCCTGTATTTTGAATTGCTTTATTGAGTTAATATCATCATTTTAAAAAAGAATATAATCTAAAATTCCTTGGATTTTTGTCTGCATACCCAGCATATCATGGAATGAACATTATTTGAGGCCTTCGGTCCTCAAGTAACTTATCATGTGTCTGAGGAGACTGGCGACTAAATGAGTGATTCTACCAGCAAGGTAAAAGTGCTACTTTTAAAAATGTATATGCCAAGGGGGATTTTGTAGATGTGTCACTTGTCCTGTGTCATCTGTTGAACCCAATTCAGAGCAGGATCAGTTTCGTTTACAGTGGAATTCTGGGGCCCACTCCTGAGGTTCCAATTCAGGAGATTTGGCTTTGAGCCGCTGTTTCCACTCCACGTCCACTGGAACTCACTGGGCAGACTTCCTCCCCAGAGGAGGTCACAAGTTGTACTGGGCAGTGAGTTCCAACCGTCCATGAGGCACCCTGGCCCTTTTTGAGGTTAGCGTATCAATGAGCGTACAGGGAGATGAGGTCAGAGACTCGGGGCTCAGTCAGTGGACAAAGCTGGAGTCCTGACCATGCGAGCTCAGCATGGCCTTGGAGGGACAGGACAGCCCGTTAGGACGGGAGGCCCGCTTAGCCCGAGCTGGGGTAAATAGGGGCTACCACCCAGTCGGGGGGCTAAGGACGGGAAGAAGCTTCCTGGAGGAGCAGGGCTCGTCTGGCTGGGCTGAAGAGGGGACGAGTTCCTGGAGCTAGGGAAGGGTGTACGCAAACCTCCACGCCAAGAGTGTGCACAGGTCGCAGTATGATGAGGAGACAGCGTTGCTGGGAGAGCAGGTGGACTGGGGAAGCAGTAGAGGAAGTCTAGAAGGCTCTGGAACTCAGGTCAAACATCCCTTATCCGAAATGCTTGGGGCCAGGAGCATTTCAAATCTGGGGAGTGGGGTAGATTTCAGAATATCCATTTGGACTTTACCAGTTGAGCATCCCTAATCCAAAAAATCCAAAATTCAAAGTGCTGTGAAACCCAAAAGTATTTGAGCATGATGTCAGTGCTTAAGAGTTTAAGGGTTCTGGAACATTTTGGATTTTCAGACTACATATGCTCAATTTGTAGTTGAGTTACAGTTCTGAGTTACTTTTAGGAATCAAAACCAGCTTAGGTACAGAGCAGCAGCACTGTGGTAGAAATGTTGCTTTAGGAAAGCAATAGGACAGGCTCTTCTGCAATGAAGATGGGTGAGGGAGCAGTGGTGTATGCACTCAGGAGGCTGAGGCAGGAGTATCCCTGAGAGTTAGAGGCCAGCTTAGGCTACATAGTGAGCTCAAGGCCAGCCTGAACTACATAGTGAGACCCTGCCTCAAAAAAGAAAAGAAAACAAAAAAAAGATGAGTTAGAGGGGAACACCGACAACCACGGGATGTGCAGCAGCATGAGAAGCATGAGGGACCAGAGCCTAGGCTGGCAAGCAGGGACTTCCTCTCCTGAGCAAGAGCAGCGGAGCCACAGTTTACATCCCGGAGTCTGTTACGGCAGCATGGTCCTGCGCGTTTTCTGCATCCCGTAATACAATGGACAGAGTGAAGGACGGTTACTGGAGGGCCATGTGAGCCGCAGGACACAGAGGAGAATCTGTCATGCTTCATTCTACTTCAGTGCAAGTGAGGCCGGCACACAGAGGGACCCTCGTGGAAGGAACCCGGACACTGAGTCTGACCGGGCCTGTCAGGTTGCTGCTTCTGTGACGCACACATGTCCACAGAAAGGGTCCTTGGAAACTGCAGCTGCTTATTTATGTTGCTTCAGTTTGCTTGGTAGAAGGCTTCCAATTTCTAATGTATGCTTTTGCTTCTAAGTAGGTCTTTAGAAACCATTGCGTTGTTCAGAAACTACCTCCTAAGTCTTCAGCAGGACCATCCCCGCGCCTCCTCGGTTCTACTGCCCGATGGGCAAGACTGCTCCCAAGCCACTTGCTTCTCTCTGGTACCCAGCAGGGCAGCCAGTTACTCGAAGGACATTTCTCTCTCTAGCTCATTGCTCTTGGCCCATCCTGGTATTGCTGAGTAAAGAAAAACAGTATAGTTAAAGTAAGCCCAATCCTTATTTTAAAAATTAATTTCTTTTTTTTTTTTTTGTGCCAGGGATTGAACTCAGGGCGTTGTGCTTTTGTAGAGTATTTTAAACCAAAACCAGTGTTAACTAAAGCAAATCAGATAACCTGTTATTTGTCCCTGCTTTCTCCTGTACTCCTGTATTTTTCTCCTGTGCTTGAACTGCTCATTCCCCCAGCCTCTGGGGCCTGGGGAAAGCCATCTCGAATAAGGTGGACAGGAAGCCCCAAACGTTCAAGCCCCGTGGCTCACGGTGGGGGATCCTAGAAATTCCCTCAGCCCCCAGGCTCTCGCCCAGCTCTTCAGCCCTCAGTGACCCCTGCCTGATCAGGAAGTAGGATAAAGGAAAAGGAAGTTTGCTCATGTCCCCGAAGGGCCCTGGCAAAGTAGGTATTCAGCAATTGCAAAAGATTGCAGTCTCCACCCCTGCACAGGGAAGCCTCTCGCCAGTGGGTTGTGACATCCACTTGTTTTCTCGGGCACCTCCCACAGGGGCGAGAGCAGAATTTCTGGTCATCTCTGCACCTGGGGGTGAGCAGGAGGCAGTGACTGGCGGGCGTGTGCTGTCGGCTCTGGCATGATTCACATGAGGCCCTAGTGTGGCTTCCCAGGCTGCAGCCAGCAAAAGTGGCTGTGGACAACACCATAGGGAAGGCCCAGGAAGAGGGGTGTTCATGTGCCTACTTGCTCTGTTATGGACATTTCTTTGTCTTCCTTGTCTCTGGAATTCCCATGTAGAGGAGCTGAGAGTTGACAGTGTGGCCCGTGGGGTATGTTGATTAGGATCGTCTGAGAGTTGCCTTCAACTACAGTCTCTGTGTTTAGAATCAATAGCAGCCATTGGTCAAAGCAGCAGAGTGTGCCCCTGACAGCCACACTTGCCAAAACCTTCCCTTCTCTTCCCCTCCTGGTCTCAGTTTGGGGAACACAGTGGCCGGTGGAGCTGACAGGGGTCCCCTTGCAGTGTGGGTGAGGCTGCCTAGAAGGAGGTACAGCTGCCCTCCGAGGGTACAGCCTGGGAAGAGGCACTCACCAGACACATGACCCCACACACCTTCCCAGATGGCCGCTGTGCACCGGCGCTGCCTGAAATTGGACCAGGTCTGTGTCCTTCCTCACCGTACCTGGAATGTCCCCACCACCTTGCCTGCGCTTGTGCCTTCTCTGAGTCACCCTCCTGCCTGACACGGAGGACGTTCACCCCAGTGTTGGTGATGATTTACGTATTTGACTGTGGCTCGCTGTTCCTCGTGCATCTGCATGTTGCTTCCTGGTCCCAGCCTGCGCCGTGCTGTTCAGAGGACTCCTTTTGGCTGTCTGTGGGATGAGAACACTGGATACAGAAAGTCTCAAAATGTAGGGTGCTCAGTGCTCTCCACCCTGCTGTCTTCAGCCTGTGCTTTGTCCTGGGAAGGGGAAGAAGACCTGCCCCACCCCCCATGCCATGTGGATGAATTGTCAATGGCCCGGCTGTCTCCTGGGAGGGCCAGCCGCTTCCCTGTGGGGCTGGCTGGTTCCATCCACAGAGACGGAGTAAAGGAAGCCTCTGTTGGCGCTCTGTGCTATCTGCAATCACATGCACTGGGCTCCATTTCAGATCCCCGACAGGACAAAGAATGCTCCCCTTGTGCTGGCCCAGCCCGGGTTTCCTACAGAGCCTGGTGGCTGCAGCCCCCCTCTGGACCTCCAGCCACACATGGCTCCTCGAACTGAGCCAGGGACCATCTCCCAGGACTTCTCAGAAAGTGCCTCCTTTCCCAGCTTAGGTGTGTCTCCTCACAGAAGGGCCCATGAAAAGGAACAAGTGTCCCATGGAGCCTGTCTGTCCTTTAGTCTGTCCAGCAGTGGCCCTTCGACTTTGTCTTCTCTCTCCTGTGTGACACTAAGGGGCACCGTCACCATTGTCACACTGCTTCTCTGAGGCTGGAGCAGGGACTGGCCTGTCAAAGGCCATCATGTTCTGGCCAGAGTGACATCACCCCAGCTGGAGACCCCTCAAAGTCCCTTCTCGGCAACCCCCACCTTGTATACAGTGACGTGCGAGTGTGGCTTGAGGTCCATTTAGTGGGGTGCAAAGGGCTAAATCGCCAAGGGTCCCATGTCCTAGTTAGCTGTGTCCCTTATAGTAGGAGGTGGGTTATTAGTACAGAATTTTGAGTTGGAAGAAGTGTGATCAGACCTAGTTTTAATTCATTTTTTATTTTTAATTGTGATGAAATGCACATACCATAAAGCTGACCACTTTAAGTGTATGGTTTGGTGGCATTAAATACAATCACATTGCTGTACAGCCATCTCCATCATCCATCTCCGGAACACTTCATCTTCCTGAATGGAAACTTTGTTCCCAGTAGACATCAGTCTCCCTCACCCCCAACTGCTGCTCTCATTGCCGTCCCTGTGGGGACCAGGTTGCTGTGGTCTGCTGGGCTCAGTGGTAAGTCTGGTCAGGCTCTACGAAGCAGTGTTTTCTTTGGCTGTTTGATAATTCTCCATGGGGGATCGCCAAGGACAGTTTCTCAAAGTGAACCAAGAAAACCAGAGCTGAAAGGTTAGGTCCTGGGCGAGGCCAGTGTGTCCACTGGGCCCTCCTGCAGGCAGCCGCCCTCCTGGCTCAGTTTGCGCCAGCAGGCGGCTGCTGAGGTGCAGATGAGCCTGCTGACTGCCACAGCAAGGAAGGGACGTTAGGCCGGGGAGACAGATGTTTGAGGTGCAACGTGGAGGAGGAAGGAGATACCACATTTTGGGAGATACTGTTCACGTTCTTGACACTGGCATGGGAGACTGTCAGAGGCTGCAGAGAGGGAGGGCAGGGAGAAGCTGTGAAGATAAGATGGTTGCTTACAGAGCCTGCTCTTGGGGAGGTCAGGGCCTGGGCATGAGTCATCAGCAGAAAAGATGGGAGCAGTACCTTGCATGCTAGTCATTTTCTTTTAATAAAACACAATTCTGACCTCAAGTTCTCTTCTCTGCCTCCTTTGTGAAGGCATTTCTTTCTCCAGGGTCTTGTTGTTGGATGCTGCATCTAAGGGTCTCACCAAAGGCGCGCCTGCCTCACTGACTGCTTGAGATAAAGTGAACACCCCACACCGAGAGCCACCTCCCTGAGCCTCCTCTTCCCTCCCTCCTTCAGGTGAACCCACCATATTACGTCCCGCTGGTGGAGCTGGTCCCTCACCCTGAGACGGCCCCGGCCACGGTAGACAGAACCCATGCCCTGATGAGGAAGATCGGACAGTCGCCTGTGCGAGTCCTGAGGGAGATTGACGGTTTCGTCCTGAACCGCCTGCAGTACGCCATCATCAGCGAGGCCTGGAGGCTGGTGGAGGTTCGTGCTTCCCACCCTGCCCTACTTTCCTTCCACACTCAGCAGGACACCGGAAGCCACATCTAGGCACCATGGGCTCTTGGTGCTCCCTGCTGTATTCCAGAGATGCGGTGTGGAGGCAGAACGTAGCCTCAAAGCTGTCTGTCGGGAAGTGCCCACCTGATGTTGTCGTCAGATGTCGGACCTCTCTTCTGCCCTTTTGTAATGTTTCCTCGCAGATAGCTGTGTGTGACATGCAGCGTTTCCCCACAGACTCAGCTTTTACCATTCCCAATTTTAAAAGTTTTCAGGAGGAAAAAAATTATATTTTGCACAAACCTTTATTCCCTGAAGGAACTCAACTTATTTCAAGAACTTGGGAAAGAAAAAACTAATGAATACTAAACTGATTAGTAATAAGCTTATCTTATATACAAAGATATTATATACAAAGGAAATATAATATCCTTATATACATATTGTATATACATACTTGGCCATACATATCCACAGGTTCCACATTCAAAGATTCAATGAACCTTAGATTGAAAATGTTTGAGGTGCTGAGGATGTAGCTCTGTGGTTAGAGCGCTTACCTCTCAAGCACAAGGCTCTGAGTTCAGTCCCCAGTACCCACCAAAAAAAAAAAATTTGAGGAGCTGGGGATGTAGCTCAGTGGTAGAGCTTAGTCCACATGGGGCCCTAGGTTCAGTCCCCACCACTCAGAACAAAATAAAACATTAGGAAAAAAAAAAAAAGGGTCTGTTCTGAGGATGTACTAACTTTTTTCTTGTAATTATTCCCTAAACAGTACAGTATAACAACTATTTACATCACAGTTATATTGTATTAGATATTTTATGTCACTTAGAGATGATTTAAAGTATATAAGAGGATGTATAGAGGTCATTTTATGTAAGGGACTTGGGTGTCCATAGGTTTGGGTATCTTTGAGGGTCCTGGAAGGTATCCCCCACGGATACCAGGGATGACCATGTGTGTTTAACCTCATTATTTAATTAAAGGATTGTACATATCAGGACATGTCTAGCTGTGTGTGTTCCCATGCACATTTGTGCAAGGGCACCTGGTTTCTGGCAGGAGAGAGGTCAGAGCAGCCCCAGGATGTAGATTGGAAAGTCACAGATGGGGGGTTCATGTCAGACCATCACGCTCTCACCCAGCTTCTGCACAGCTCCAGCAGCACCCCGGCTCCGCCCGCACTGCAGAAACATGATGGTGCCTGAGGGTCTGCCCAGTGCACGTCGCACCGGGGGAGGGGAACTTGGCTAAACCTGGCCTGGCCCACAGTTCCTTGTGTTGACTCACAGGGCTGCACAACGGGCTTCCCAGGGACAGGAACCAGGAAGCCGCCGGGCCTCTCCTTCCGTGGGTGTAGTATTGCAGCCTGGCAGTCCCTCCAGCCCCCAGCAGATGTGCCTGATGTACGTGCCGCTCGCTCTTTCCTCCTTTAGACTCATTGTCCAACCCGTCTACCCTGTGTGCCTGGCTCAGAGAGGCTAATGCTGCGACTCACCGCTTAGATCTGCTTGCTGTCCCACACCTGTGAGATGCGGTGCTGGGATTTCCACTGTTACACTGGCAGTTTTAATTTCCTAAGGTGCATAGAACATTTTCAAGTCCCAGTCAGTGTTAGGGCATTTTAAAGAAGCGCTGAATTTTAAGTAGTCCCTGTGAGAGCTACTTATAATATTTCCACCTATCTAGCGTAAGACAATGGTGAACATTGGGGGGGGGGTTGTGACAATTTTAACTTTTTACATGTAAGATATTTTAGTGCTCTGAGTTGGGTCTTGCCTTCTGCACTCTGGAAGATGTGTGCCAACACCAGGAAGAATTTGGAGACTGGTATAAGAGAACCGGGTGGGAGGCAGGTGTGCACTCTGCCACTCGGTAGAGCTGGCTGCAGTTGGGAAGACCCTAGCAGAATTTTGGGGTCTTCTTGTTGCAGAAGAGGCAGGCTGGAAGAGTTGTTAGACCTGCTGTTCCGAAGCTCCTAGTGGCTTTAGTTTGTGCCTTCTTTGGACTGTCCTGGTTCCCGGGTGCATGGCAGATCGAGTGCAGTTGTGTTTAGCTGCTGGCAGCACATTGTCACCGCTGGCTTTGGGATGATGGACCTCCCAGGAAGTGAATCCTGAGTGTGACCCTCTGTCTGCCTGTGACGGACTCACTTCTCAAGTCACCGTAAGGAACCAAGTGCTGAAATCTAGCAGGTTAAATTGGTGCCAAAAGGAGAAGAGGCCAACAGAAATGGAAAAATTAAGAATATGAGACAGGAATCCAAAGATTTGCCTTACAGAAAAGTCTAGAAGACCGTCTGTTCGAAAATAAGAGCAATCCGCAGACGGTGAGGACTAAGACTGATCTAGAAGCTGCGGGTCTGTCCAGGCTGGGTGGGGGCCGGGATGGGACCAGAGCTCCTGGCAATGCCAAGCTCTCACAGGGGCTCCCACAGGGGCCAAGACGTGCGGAGTGGGATAGGGAAGAGGCTGGAGCATCCGCTTTTGTGCCTGCTTTTACTGTCTCTGCTCACAGCAGCCGCTGGGTTGCCCATCCAGGAACTCAAGTTGACATGGGCTGGCCGAGGACATTGGCACACTGGAGGCAGCTGCGGGGACACCTTGTTTTTCACAAGGCTCCAGAGTGACAGGGCCATGCTTAGTCTCAAGGTAACCCTAGGGAAATCTCGCAAACAATCACCGCGCCAGACTCAGAGCACCTCCACTTTAGAAGGCAGCATGTGCCTGGTACTGCGCCTCTTAAATGGGTTGGTTTAGGGATGCTTGACTGTTGCGTGAATTTCTTGTAAGAAAATCCGTGCTACTCAAGGCCTGTTTCCTCTTCAGATACTGCAAGTCAGCAAAAGACAGCAGACCTCTCCTCCACCCTCCCCTGCTGCGAATCTGCATGCATGCCCTGAGCCACATCGAAGTGGGAGTTAAATGACGCCCCTCTGACTCACAAGTTCCAGCCAGTCAAACTTGAATTTGCATTTTGGGATATTTTGACAGTTGAACTTGAGGTGAGATTTGGGGTGTTCCAAGTTTACCTCAAAATTTTTAAGAGCTCCCCGCATGATGTTGCACAGCTGTAACCTCAGCTACTTGAGAGACTGAGCCAAGAGGATTGCAAGGCCAGCATGAGCAGATCAGCAAGACCTTTTCTCAAACTAGAACATTTTAAAAAAGAGCTGGCAAAGTAGTTCAGGGGTAGAGTGTCCCTAGGTTTGATCCCCGATACTACAAAAACAAAAAAACAACTTTGTAGAGATGTTTATTCATTTCAGATGCCCATTTTTGGGTTAGGTCTTTAAATTTTGAGGGGTTTGATTTTTTTTTTTTGAGCTCTTTATATATTCTAGATGTTAGACCTTTGTCTGAGGGACAGCTGGCAAAATATTTTTTCCCAGTCTGTGGGTTTTCACCC
This sequence comes from Hystrix cristata, assembly GCA_004026905.1. Taxonomy (NCBI): domain Eukaryota; kingdom Metazoa; phylum Chordata; class Mammalia; order Rodentia; family Hystricidae; genus Hystrix; species Hystrix cristata. Next base: position 7,154 of record PVJO010003337.1, on the reverse strand, counting down.
CACTCTATTGGTGATTTCTTTTGCTGTGCAAAAGCCTTTTAGTAAGATGAGGTCCCAAGAACTGATTCTTTGTATTGTTTCCCATGCAGTCTGGGTTCTGTTCATAAATATTTTTCCCACCCCTATGTCTTCGAGAGTTCTTCCTATTCTATTCTCCAGTAGATTTAGTGTTTGTTTTAATATTTAGATCTTTGATCCACTTTGATTTTAGCTTAGTACATGGTGAGAGACATGTGTCTAGTTTTAGTTTTTGGCATGTGGCAAGCCAATTTTTCCAGCACCATTCATTAAAGAGGCTATCTTTCTTCCAGCGAGGGTGTTTGGGTCCTTTGTCGAAGATGAGGTATTTGAGTGTGTTTGGAGTTGTTTCTACATCTTCTAACCTGTTCCATTGGTCCTCAGGTCTGTCTTTGTGCCAGTACCATCCTGTTTTTATCACAGTAGCTTTACAGTATAATTTCAAGTTGGAGGTTGTGACGCTCCCTGCCTTATTCCTGTTGCCCAGGATTGTTTTTTGCTATTCTTGGTCTCTTCTGGTTTTAATATCAAAAGGAGCAGATCTGGAGGTAGTTTTAGTGAGACTAAAGACTGGTACACATCTTAAGTTCAGGAGATCTACAGGCTTGCAGTCTTCCTAGCGGGTGAGCCCTGGGCTGGGCTCCACCTGTGGCCGGAAGCAGCTGACACTTGAGCCTGACCACAGCAGACTGAGTGCACTTCCAGGTCGGGGGTTCCCCCCAGGACTCCCTGTGGATGCCCTGTCTCCATGTTTTCTGGACTCACAAAGCACATCGGAAGTGGGCAGGGCTTTTCCTGCTCTACTCAAGCTCGGTGCATTCATTAGTTAGGCCTGTGGTGCTTTCAAGGTAGGAAAAGTGCAGGGTGACTTGGCTCAGGGTGTGAAAGGACCAGTCGGAAACCATCCCCAAGCCTGGGTCCAGGTGCCTGGCGCAAGATCAGTAGGTACAGGGAGGAGTACTGCTCTCTGTCATCTAGCAGATCAAATCCAACTGACTTTTCTAGGGTCTGACCCCAGATCGGGGTCTGGCTGGTGTAGGACAGGTAGTGGGCCTGGCTAGAATGAGGGCTTGTGTTTCTGCTGGGCTTGGTCCTGTCTTCATGCTGATCTGGAAGGAGTAGAGGACACTCACTCACAGTTGGTCAGGGAATTACACTGGTCGATGGCTGTTGAACCAGTCTTGTGAGGACTAAATCCCTGTTGGTCGTGGTGTCCTTCTTTTGTTTTAAATATTTGTTTTAAATTAGCAAATAATAATTGTGTGTATTTATGGTTTACACTGTGATGGTTTGATATATTTTGGGGTGATACTATCAAGCTGACTAGCATATCCATCACATCACACACATATCTTTTTGTAGTGAGCATTTAAAATCCATTCTTTAAGCAGTTTTCCTATATACATTGTTATTAACGATGATCACTATGCTGTGTGATAGGTCTTGGAAACTTGCTCCTCCTGTCTAACTGAAACTTCATACCCTTTGAGCAGTGTCTCCATATCCCTCCTCGCTATCCCCCAGTAACCCTCTTCTACTCTCTGCTTCTATGAGTTCAACTCTTTTAGATGCACCATGTAAGTGAGAACATGTGCCATTTGTTTTTCTGTTTTTGGCCAATTTCCCCAGCATGATATCCTCCAGGTCCATGCATGTTGTTGCAAACGGCAGGATCTCCTTTCTAAGGCTGAAGAAAATTCTGTCTTGTACATAAACTGGGTTTTCTTTATCTCTTCATTCATTGATGGACACTTAGGTTGAGTGCATATCTTGCCTAATAGGAATAGTGCTGCAATAACATTGAAGTACAGGTATCTTTTCAACATATTGATTTCAGTTCTTTGGAATATGTACCTAGAAATAGTATTGTTGGATCACATGGTGGTTCTAGTTTTTAGTTTTTGGGAGAATCTCCATCTTTTTTTCCATAATGCCTGTAGCAGTGTACTCATACATTCCCATGTAGTGTGTTTTAGACAACGCTGTAGTGTGTTTTAGACATGTAAACATTTTAGACATTACTAGGTTTGATTTGCTTATGTTTTAATTGATACTATTTTGCATTTAAATTCATAGGAGATAGTCATCTGTAGTTTTTTTGGGGGGTGCTGGGGATCAAACTCAGGGCCTTGCGCTTGCTAAGCAAGTACTCTAACACTGAGCTAAAGCCCCAACCCCCATCATCTGTAGTTTCTTGAGCCGTGTCTCCATATCACTCCTCCCTCCTATCTTTCTTTGATCTTCATATCAAGAATATACTGGCCACATAAAGTGAGTTGGGAAATTTTTCCATCCTTTCTGTTTTTCTGAAAAAGACCATAATTTGTGGGAGGGGGAGGAGAAGGGGCTTGTTAAGTTATTCAGACCAGCCTCAAACTTGCAATCCTCCTGGCTCAAGCTACTGAGTGGCTAGGATTACAGGCGTGTACCACCCTACCTGGCATTTTTTCTTTGTTCTTCATAAATATTTGGTAGAATTCACCAGTGGAACCATCTGGGCCTGGAAATGTTCTTGGAAGCACTTTTTCAGGAGCTTTAGAATACAATTGAAATTTTTTAATGGGTATAGAACCATTTAAGTTGTCTATTTTATCTTGACTGAGTGTGGTTGGTCTGTGGTGGTAGAGAAACTGGTCCATTTCTTCTAAGTTATAAAATTTATGAGCATAAAGTTGTTGGTAGTATACCTTTTAATCCATTTAATGGCTACAGTGTCTGTAATGCTATCCTTGGTTTTGTTCCTGAAATTGATGACTTGTGTCTGCTTTGTTTTTGTTGTTGTTAGCTTGAGTTTTATCATTTTTACTGAATTTTTGAAAAGCAAAATTGTGTTAGTGACTTTTCTACTACTATAACAAAATTCTTGAGATAATCAACTTAAAAAGAGGAAAGAAATCAAGAAAAGGAGGAAAGGTTTATTTTGGCTCATCATTTTGGATGTCTCAATCCATGGTTGGCTGCACTAATGTATTTAGGCCTATGGTGAGGCAGCACATCATGGCAGAGGACGCTGTTCACTTCCTGACTGCCAGGAAGTAAAAGAAAGAAGCAAGAGGGACTGGGGTCCCATTACTTCCTTCAAGAGCACAACCCCAGAAACCTGAAGATCCCCCGCTAGGCCTTGCCTCTTAGGGGTTCCATGACCTCCCAAGAACACCGAACTGGGAACTAAGCCCTCAACACATGGCCCTTGGGGGAGATTTGAGATCCAAACTATAGCAAAACCTGTTCGATTCATGGATTTTTCTCTTTTTTTTTCTCTTTTTCATCTTACTAACTCTGGAGGTCATATTTGAATACTTTTACAGCCAAGCATCAAAGAGAAGTTCTAAAAAAAAAGGCAGGGGCAGGGAGGGGGTGCCCCTGCAGGCACATCCACTGTGGGGTTCACCAGGGGTCATCAGACCTAGGTCAGAAAGAGGTGATGCTGGGAGTAGACAGCACTGTCTTGTCTGGTCTCTGAGCACCCTGGGCCATGGCACACAGTCTTGCTGCTGCCCAGTCCTTGCAGTCTCCACACAGCTCTGTTAGCACCTCAGACCTTCTGGAGCAGAATCGGCATGCAGAATCGGCATGCAGTATCCATGGGAATGAAGGTGCTGAGCTCTGCCGCGTCATCTCACGGATGTTCACTGCACTCCCTCCTCTTCCAATTAGGCTTCAGATTAGGACAGAGCGTCTCTTTATGGACTGTGCAGTGCCAGATGGACATGTCTGGCTGTAGTCTAGTAACACTTACTTCCCTGCCAGGGGCAAAGTCCCTGGGTGATGAGATCCTGTTGGCTGGGAATGTGATTTCAAGCTCATGGGAAGTTGTGTTGTGATGAGAAACTCTGGCTGAACAACAGCTGAGTTTGTTGCTCATAAATTCTTATCCAGTTGAGGCAGGGCAGGTGGAGGAACCAGGCATGGAGCCATCAGCAAGTTCTCAGCCTGTTGGCGTGTTTTGGTGATGAGCTTTGAAATTGCTTACCTCGGGTTTTATCCATCCACCAAAGGGACATAATTCCTAAGAGAGATTTTGGTTCTTAGGGCTCTGAGGGGCAAAGAGAAAGCTTCCCTCTTGCCCTGGCTGGTTGCTGAAATGACCTGACAATAGATAGATAGATTAACAGCAAACAAGGCATATTAAGTTATTGACACACATGAGGGCAATCATAGGACAGTGAGTCCCTAATACTCCACCAGGTGGAGGTGCTTATAGATCCTTCTCCAAACAGGAGAGAGAGAGATGGGAAAATATAGACCATTTTCCAGGGGTAGTAAATGATTTTGGGGGGAGGAATGAATTACCCGAGGGACAGACAATAATTTCTAAACAGTTCTCTTCAGAAGTTGAGTGGGCCCAGGAACCGGAGAGTAGATTGTGCCAAAGTCTATCCAGGTTTGGTGACATTCTCAATCTTCCTACTTCAATATGAGTTCTGAGACATTTATTTCCTCCTTGGCAAGTCCTGTCTTCGGGTAGATTAGGGACTGTCACAGTAGAGCCTCTCCAAGCATTTGCTGATTTAAGGGCTTTTCGTTTAAAACAACCAGCATTCCAGAGACCGCACTGTGGGGAGGCGTCCCTTGGACCCCTTTATCCCTGAGTTGCAGGAATCGGTTCTTGGCCTGTTGTCTTGTTGGGAAGGGCATGGTCTGTGGCATCTGGATGGGATCTTGGGATTCCAGAACTCTGTCGCTGAGCTTCACTGCAGACATGAATGCCAACTGTTAGCAGGAGCCGGTCCAGCTACTAAAGGTACCTCAAAGACCATGTAGTGTTTGTAGACAAAGCTTGTCATGGTAAATTTCACAGTTTTTGTTGAGTATCATTGACTTGAGGATGCCACAGGAAGTAGGAGTAGTAGGAGTCAGCATAACTGACCAAGGAGAGTCAGCTGCCCATCGTGGTCACCTCAGTCTTTGTAGCATTTCAGAGTGTGCGGAGTACTTTCCTTTCCTTTTTGCTTGATTTTCAGACATTTTCAAATGAGTAATCAGTCAGGCCTTAACACCAGGCCTGTTATTTTTCACCGTGCACATTAAGAAACCTCCCAAGCCTGGTGTCACCTCCCAAGCATTTGTGATCCTGGCACTGGGGAGGCTGAGGCAGGACAATGGTGAGTTGAGGGCCAGCCTGAGCTAGTGAGACCCTGTCTCAAACAAAACAAACAAGAGAAGCCCCCTCAAAGGAAGGTGGCTTGGTCCACTCACACCCTGCAGACAGTTCATGCCTGTGCCCACCCCGCTCTGTTGTAGTGTTGCCTTCCTGAAGTGGAGAAGAAATGGGCCCATTGCTCACTAGGAAACTGTAAGGATTTGATAGGGGTCTGTGTGCACAGGGCTGACCTGCCTGGCACAGTTTATGATGACGTTATTCTTGGAGCCCTTTAATCTTTTTGTGTGCAACAGCCGTCCCGGCAACTCTGAGCTGGAGTGTGTGGGTCCCACCCGGGAGCCTGTTAGAAATGCAGCCTTCCGGGTCCTGCCCCACACCTGCAGAATCAGACACGGCACTGTAACAGCCAGGCGATTCCGGTGCACAGCAGGGCTGGAGAAACCCTGCTTTATGTGACTTCCCTGAGGCCTGGCCTCAGTCTCGATGTATCAGTTTCCACTGTTGTAACATAAACTCTTTGGGGGATACATGTTCACATCCCCTAAATCCACGCACTTCTAATTGATGGTGTCTCAGTTGTATTGGCAGCTTTTTTTCTTCCGTGGTGGAACATTAATTTAGCTTTCAGTTGAGGAGTCGTCATCTCAGTGAAAGACCATGTATTTGATTCGCTTCCTTTGGTATTTGTCTTTCTGCTTCTCTGTTATTCTCCGCCAGGACATATGTGTCTGTTGACTTGGATGCAGGCTCGTAAGAGATGCACATGTAGTGCTGTCCAGCTCCTACTGAGGTGAAGAGTCACATGGCCACCACACATCTGTGACGTCCACTCCCCATTCACTCAGTACTTCTGGTGACCTCAAAAGAGATGTGAAAGTTGATTTTTTTTTAATAAAATATGTAATTCACTTTTCATTAAAGCACAAATAGAGCAAAACAAAAGATAGGTTAACACAGCTGTCCAGAGGCTGAGAATTGCTTTCCGAATCATGGCTGGACCCGTCCCCCTTAGATCTGCGTGGAGGGCAGCAGCCTGCCTGTTGTAGTCATATCCTTAGCAGGGGCCACACTGTGGTTTCCCAGCCAGCCAGCCCTGGAGCTTCCTGAGCAGGGATGCAAATTGCACTCAGGTTTTCCTGTCAGGGTTGTGGGCCTGTGTGGACAGAGCAGGTGTCTGGAGGCAGCTGGGAAACACCCTCCAGCTGTGGGCTGGTGTAGCTGGTGTCTGGGGCTGAGCTGCCTGCAGCCAGGAGAGGTGGAGGCACCTGGGTGCTGGGGTCCTGGCCTGTGTGGTTACCCAGGTGGACAAGTAGCCTGCATGTCATGAGTCACCGTGCTTAAATTAAAATGTTAATTAGACGGATAGTAGTAAAATTTTTTCCCAGTTTGTGGGTTTTCGCCCTGCTCTATTTGTGATTTCTTTTGCTGTGCAAAAGCTTTTTAATAGCATGTGGTCCCAAGCACTGATTCTTTGTGTTGTTTCCTGTGCTGTTTGGGTTATGTTCATAAATTTTTTCCCTACCCCTATGTCTTCGAGGGTTCTTCCTATTTTATTCTCCAGTAGATTTAGTGTTTCTGTTTTAATGTTTAGATCTTTGATCCACTTTGATTTAGTTTAGTACATGGTGAGAGACTTGGATCTAGTTTTAGTTTTCGGCATGTGGCAGGCCAATTTTTCCAGCACCATTTGTTTTTTTTTGTTTTTTGGTTTTTTTTCATCTGTATTTTATTTATTTATTTTTAAACCAAGAACATGTATTGGTACATTCTACATACAATGGTCACATTCATTACATTTATTCTATACCTATACATGATGTATCTTGGTTCTCCCCCCCACCCCTCCCATCTGCTCCCTCCCTCCCTATTTACAGCAGGTTCATTCATCATTTTCCATATTTTCCCATTCCCCTCTTTCCCCTGTTGCCTTTCTGCTTTTCCCCTTCTTTCCTTCTAGTACTCCTCTCCTCTGCACACCATCCTCCTTTTATATAATATCTATTACACCTCTTTGTCCTTATTTACAGTTATG